>CAODLS010726429.1:0-14800 GCA_948243855.1 Flueggea neowawraea
GTACGTTAGAGAAAGCGTGAAGACAGGCAGAAGCTACTGGAATGTTGAAAGTGGTGTCTAACGTACGTAAGATTAAAACAAACGTACATGAATTATTAAGCAACATACGTGAATCATGAAGAACCATGACGAACGTATGTAAGAATGTGTGAAACGTACGTAAGCTGCAAAAATACCCAGATAACGTACGTAAGAAAAGCATGACGTACTTGAGATTGGCACAGACAACAGCAGACAGTTTTAAACAAACTCCAATGGCTATATTCTTCTCTCCAACAGTCATATTGATTCAAAAGACTATAAATATATCAAGAGAAAACCAAGAACGTGTTGAACAACCTCAGAACTCATTGTGCCAAATTTCCTATCTATTCCAACCAAGAAAAACAACCGATCAAGCTAGAGATCAAAGTTCAAGCATCAAGGTCAAATATCCAACTCTAGCATAGTGCTTCAATATGTTGTAAATAGTTTGACATACACTTTGAGAGTGTGAGAAAGGTTTGTTGTGAGCCTAAGTAAAACAACATTGTAAATGTTTATTGTGAGCCTATAGAAAATAACAGTGTAGAGGTTTGTTGTGAGCCTATAGAAAACAACAATGTAGAGGTTTGTTGTGAGCCTATAGAAAACAAAATTGTGTAAGCCATGGAGTTGTTGAGCCAGAATCAACCTCGTGTATTGGCTTTATTGGATTGAGCCTAATCAATCTTCGTTTTAGTGAAAATCCTAAGTGGTGAGATTTAGGTAGTGGACGTAGGCACGATTGGCCGAACCATTATAAATAATTGTGTTGATTTCTCTATCTCTCTTCTCAAGTCATTTCTGCTGTCCATTCCAATAGACCAAAAATTTTACAACAAACACACTATCCCTACATCTATTAAGAGAGTCTTTTCGGCCTCACTTAATCAAATTAGAGTCATTACACACTTTAGGCATTTCATCGAAAACTTTATGGGCATTGAATATTCATATCCTAACACTCACAATTTCATTGCTTGTAGCCTCACCCAACCTTCATCTCTCGATTCTTCAATTACGTTTGCTAAAACTACAACCTAGATGAACAATTTAAGTTATGATCATCTAAAACAAGTCAATAGACCAATCAGAATTCAATAAATAAAAATAAATGAATAAGCACAAAACCCAAGCATTAGCATGGCAAAAAATCATTATCCTAACCTACATCTTTACTCCCTAACCAAATATTTAGGCTAACATAATAAAATCAAAACACAAAAACAATTATTCATTAATAGAAAGCATAGTATTCAAATACAAAAATAGAAAGATTAAGAGAATTCAAACCACAAAGCCTTAATGAGCAATACCCAACAAGGAAACCCTTTTTGTGAGTTGATTTTCTCTTGCTTTCTTTAACCCTAAAAAAAATGTAAAACGTTCTTATTGAAGAAAGACTAAAGAGAATGTTTTGTGCTATGATGTAAGATGTCTTAAATGAATAAGGAGGACGTATTTATACCCCTTACATGACATAAGAAAACCCTACAAAAATTCTTCCAAAAATGCCATGGGTCCCTACCTCTTTTGAATTTTTCATCTTTTCTCTCTTTTCAGATTGTATGATCACGGTCTTTAACCACGTCCGTGATGACTAGCCATGGTTGGTTCACAACTTGGGTCAAAGGTCTCACGGTTCAGATCATGACTGTGAGCCTTCTCAGGTTAGATTGGCAAATTGGTCAGGTGGTCACGGTCAGCTCCTCGCGCATGTGATTTCAGCCCGATTGGTTCACACCCTCGAGTCATGCCAGTGATGCCTTGGCCATGATTGATTCATAGTCTTGAGTTGATTTGGGTCATGGCCGTTATAGCCAACCTTGACTGGTTCATGGTTTGGTCACAGTTAGCATCATGACCATGATTGGCTACTACTTCTTCACTCATTTGATTTCTTTAATCATTCAAGCTTTATGCCATTTTTTTGCATTTTGCTGTAATTTCATGCAAATTTATTCTGACTTACACTCATTTGTAGGACAGAACAATAAACACTCATTTGTACAATAAACACTCATTTGCAGGACGAAATTGTGTAAAATCTTACTTAATTATACATGTAATCATATGATACATCAAACTCCCCCATACTTATTCATGTACTTGTCCCCAAGCAAACCAATCCAAAACTCTAGGGTAAAGATACCAATTGAATTTGGCAAGTCAAGAAATTCTTGCACCATGCAAGTATGCAAATAAAATGATGAAGAAAGAAATATTACGCTATGTATCAATCACACAAACTAAACATCAGCATTGAGAAGTGGCACTTTCAAGAGTTCAACAATCAAATCTCCTAGTCTATTGGCATCCCTATAGCTTATCTCCTTTATTGCTAAAATTAAGCACACTTTCCTTTAGTTATAGAATAAGCTTGGCATTTTCATTCATTTACACATATTAGTGCTTTGCTTTGTCTTTGATTACATTTCCTTTTTAGTGCTTCCATTTCCATTTTGGGTGCTACAAACAAATGAGTGAATTAAGGGGACCTGTTATTACACTTATTTATTTTCAACAAGGGTACTTATTATTTTCACCTCGAAGTTAGGACCCCATGCACTTCTCCACAATGAGTTTAATGAATTCTAAAAAAATTGACACAAATAAAGCAAGAACTTAGCGTTTCCCAACCTAAATAAACATTCGCAAAGCCAAATGCACAATTACATAAACACTCTACAACCAACTCCCTCCCCCACATTTATTTTGAACATTGTCCCTAATGTTCAGCAAAATTAAGTCCAAATCAATATCAATAAGAGAAATGAACATGGGACAAATCCAAATTTTTTTAAAGATAAAGCATGAAAAATAAAAGGGATAGAGTTAAGGAAGGTTCTCTAATTGGCTGCTTTATTGTTGATTTCTTGATACCTATCTTTGGACATAAAACATAAAAAGTGAGGATAACAAATGCGTATGGGTCATGTAGGTGTAAAATCACACCACTTACTTTATCCAATGAAATGTGATAGAGTTAAACGTGCACCTACACTACTGAAATGTAAGTGCAAATTTCCTATGCTAAGTGTTCATGTAATTGACACAAACAAACCAATTCACCATTGAGGGATTTGTTCGCCCTCATCTTTGTTGCCTTCTTAGTACTCATGGTTAAAGCTTCTAAAAAATTCCACACCATTCAGGGATTGGGGTATGCTTAGCTCTGACAGTTGGCTAAAATATTGTGTGTTTGGACAAGCTTCACCAACGTGTCCTTAATCCATTTGACATTCTCTGCATTCGCCGATTTCTTTCTCTCTTTTCTTGTTCAATGAGGTTAGGGCCAACTGAAGTGTCTCCTTGAATATGCTTTTGGAGAATTGCTTGACTATATGAAGGTTGCTTTGTTGTCCATGGAAGTGATTGCTTTGGTCCTTTAGGACATGTTAAGCCAATTCCCATAATTTTGTGATTCGTCACCAAATGCATACTTGTAATGCCCCAAATTTTTCTTCTATAAATATTGAATTATTAGAAAAAAAAAATTTATTAGAGAATATGAATAAATCCTTGAAGTTATGAATGAAATAATTGGGACAATTATTATGTTGAGAAGTAGGAAGGAATTGGAACTTTTAATGATGGTTGTGGTGGCTTTTGAAAAGAAGAAAGGAGAATGGGTTGATTTGTAAATATAATAAAATAAAAGGGGGAAACTAAAAGAAGATGTCAGATTTATTGGAGGAAGTCGGCAGAGAAGTGGAAAGAAAGAAAGAGAAGAGATGAGGAGAGAGAGAGAGAGAAGAGAGAGAAATTTTCAAAACGATATAACTCGAGTTCTAGGCATCCAATCAATGAACCGTAAGTTGCTTCATGTTCATGGTGATGTGCTCTTTCATTTGAGACCGGTGATGGCCCATGAAACCGTTGGAATCTAGTGACAATGAGGGAGGAAGTCAGGACGATTGTTGGGAGATTTCTGGAAAACGAGGAGGAGTTAGGATGTAAGGTTGCCACCATTGGACTCCTCTCATCAAGAACTACTGATCTGTGTTGGTGGTCAATTTTATGCTAAGATTTCGTTGACCGGCCGACGATACTCCGACGACTTCCCGACAAGACTTCCTTTCGATTTCAGTGGTCAATTTCAAAAATTTGGGACCAATATTTAATAGGTAAGATGAGACTTTAAAGAATTTAAGTGATTTTTTATTTATTATGGATTTAATTATTGAATTTTATAGTGAGAAATTATGATGAATGTTGATTGTTGATGATGATGATTAGATTAAGAAGTTTAGGGTGACATTAGATGATTAAGAGCGATTGATTATGGGATATGAATTGAATATAATTGATTGGAACCATTGCGAACATCGGGTTTTGCTTGGTTCAGGATTTGGGGTATTTTTTGAATAATTTTCGTCGCGGGGACTAAGTTGTAAATTCTGATTTTTCTAGAAAAATTGGAGCATTGGGTCTGATATTTTCCATGAGGGTCAGATTTATAATTTTGGAAAAATATGGTGTAGATTTGTAATTTTTCAAAATGTGGATAATTTTGTAATTGTGGAAAAATTGAGATTTTAATTGTAAATTGAGTTATTTGGAGGATTTAATTATAAATTCTAAAAGTTTTGGATTAATTATTAATTTCTAGAATTTTCGAGAATTAATTAGTAATTTTCGAGATTTAGATACTAAAGTGTAATTTTACGAAAGTCGGGGACTAATTCGTAATTTTACACTAATTTTGATTTTTGGGTCGTGAGTGATAGATCTTCGATCGAAATAGGATTTTTGACGCCGATGACGTCCGAGTCTGCATTTTCATTTCATATGTGTTTTGTATTGTCACAGTCATCGTATTAATTTGTTTGTAAAATATTTTGTTTCAGTTCGGTTCGGTTTCCGAGGCGACCAACCATCGACCGACGATCAGTGAGTTTGGAAGCTCGGCATCCAGGTGAGTGGATGGAAACTTCAGACACATAGCCTGTGTCTCTTCCATTTATATGTGTTTTTGATGTGCTATCACCATAGTATGTGAATTGGACTAATCTAAGGATTAGTTAAATTAAATAATTTGGATTATGTGAATAAAGATTCACTTCTTTATTTTTGGGAAAATTACATATATATTTATATATATATATGTTCTCCATTGTTTTTTATGCTGAGTGCATGCTTTGTTTTGAATGTTAAGAGTTTCTGCTTTGGTTTTTGATCTGTACACTTTGTACTATGAACTCCATTTGGAAAATGTGACACGTTTTTTGATACACAGTATTTGATTGGATTTTCAAATATCTTTTCGAAAATAAAGATTTGGTTTCTGAATATATATATATATTTGGATTATGAAATTTATTTGGAATATGATATACACACTATATCGTATATATCTGATTTGTTTTGATATACTCGGTCACATGAACATTATGTTTTGTATTTAAATATATTATGTATATGCTTTAGAGACAAGACGCCCATGCTACGGGGTCATCTTCTACAAAGGATAACTCGAGTAAGAGGAAAAGCTAACTCGAGTTAAAGGTTCAGAGCATTAAATGAAGGACTGCTTTATCTCACAACAACTACATTTAATCCTCCAACGGCCATATCGACTTGGAAATCTATAAATAGCCTCAAAACACATCAGAGAAGTAGTTGTTAACCATTGACAAACATCTTACAACAACATCAAGCTTTCTTGTGCTCAATCTTGCAAATCATTCATACACTTCTCAAGAGAGTTTTACACATGCAAATTCATTGTTGCTTGAGAGTGTTCATTATTGATTTTGTTCTTCATTGTCAATCATATCTTTGTATTTGAGAGAGGAATAGTTTTTTTGTTTGTCTAGAAAACAAGTGTTGTATTGATAGATGTTTAATCTTACACCTTTGAAGCAAGAGTTTGTAGTGGTTTAATCTTGCACCCATTGAAGCAAGAGTCATAGTGGATTCAAATTGTCAAGGGGAAGCTTGAGGAGTTGACGTAGGCTAAGAGGGTCGAACCACTATACATCGCATATTTGATTTCTCTATCCCTTCTCTCTTTACATTATTATTTGTGTGAATTGGATAAATTGTTCTTACTTTGTTTTTGTTTATTTTGAATATTTTGATAATTGCAAAAATATTTTTAAACAAGTTTTAAAAGTCAAAAATACAATTCACCCCCTCTTGGATTGCCATTTCAGACCAACATATATAAATCTTAATTTTTTTGTTTTATTTTTTAAATTCTCTCTCTCTCCCCATCCCAAACCCTAGCCACCACACTGCTCGCACCCTCTTTCGTCGCGCCCTCTACCTCTCCTCTCTCGACTTTAGCTCGATTCTGTTCGATCACAGTTGGATCTCCATCTCGTCGCGCTGCCGCTTTTTGCTCCCTCGATATGCCTTTTTGTCGACGTCACCTCCCCATCTTTGTCGCCCTCGGTCCGACTCGTCGATTTGTCATTTTTCCCATCGTCTGTCGTGGTCTCTGTTGTCCGTCGCGTTTCCCATCTCGTCGAGTTGGCATGAGTCACGGTTGGTGGAGTATGAGGGTGGCAGCTAAGGTTTCCTAACCCTAGCTGCTCCCTTCCTTTTTACCAAAATACTTCTGTCTTTGATATTTTTACAAAAATGCCACTAATTTAATTTTTTTTTATTTTTTTAATGTTGTTGAACTTGCTATTTTTAAAATTTATTCATCATTTTAAAAAAATATTGTGAACCATTTAAAATAGTTCACAACAATGTACACTATTTTTGTGAATCATTATGAAAGTCGAAATTAAAAAAATTATTTAGAATTAAAAAATTGTTCGTTGTATTTGTGAACCATTTAAAATGGTTCAAAATAACGTATTATATAATGTAAGCTATTTTGTGAACCATTGTGAACATTGAAAATTAAAAAAATATTTAGAACTAAAAAATATGAACTGTGGACTCTATTTGTGAACCGTTTACAATGGTTTACAATGGTTCACAATAATATATAATATGATGTGCACTATTTTGTGAACCATTGTGAACGTCAAAATCGACACTCGGAAACAAATATTTTGTTGAAAAAAAAAATTCATTTAAAATTACTACAAAATAATTAAAAAATTATTCACACTTTTTTAAATATGAATCATATACTTTATTATGAACCGTTATAAGTCCAAAATATAATCTGGATTAAAAATATTTTTTAGAAAAAAAAATCAATTTCTCATGAAAAAAGTATATTTCTCGCGAAAATACGATTTCTATAAAAAATACAAAAATTTCTCACGATTTTTTAAAAAATGACATTTTTTATATATGATAAATATAAGATGACATTCTCAATACTTACAAATTTATATATTATTTTTAAAAAATAGTATTTTTTTTGGTTTAAATATGTAATTTTCCCGTTTCTACAGGTGATGATCAATGTAAAAAGTAAGAATTACACCCTGGTATTGTTTTAAAAAAATTACAAGATCAAAAATTACAATATCATAAAAAAATTACAATAAAAAAATTACAATATCATAACTTTTTTGTAATTTTTTGTAATTTTTTTTAAACTAATGACAACTTATTAATACTATTTTCATTTGAAAACATATTTTATTTCTATTTACTGAAATAAACACACTCACATTTAAGAGAGAGAAAATATTCTCCTTATTTTTGTTAGCCGTACAAAACTAACTCTTATTATCCTCTTAATTATTAAAAAAAATCAGAATGAGATTATCAAGTTTACGGTTCATCCTTCTCTCCTGCTTTTATTCTCTCTTTCAACATTGTCGCCTCTCCTTCCTCTCTTCTCTCTTCCTCCATCGCAGTCCGTTTTCTCTTCTTCATCTCTTCCTCTACTTGAGTTTGTTCATAAACTGATAGAGGAGTGGCGGCGACTAGGGGGAGGATCGACGCCGACTTGGGAAAAAAAATATAGTCTTGTCTTATAGACTGCGAGATCTGGATATGGATACTGATGGCTATTTTAGACTTAGGCCTCATGAATTGGCATGAACTCTTCGATTTTACTTTTCTTCCCTCATAAATATTTGATTGTAGTTTTGTTTTACATGAGAAAGGAAGACAAGGAACCTGGGTTTGATAGTGTTAAGACAATTATCGGGATGCTTGAGGTATCAATAGAGTTTGCACAGAACATTACCTTTAATCTGGAGAGAATTCAAAAGGCTCTGCAAGTTCCGATCGACAAGAAGGCTATAGATCTCTTCTTTTTTGTTTCATATGCTCTGTTTTTTTTAAAAGAGATTTCATACTGTTTGTTTCCGTAGAAAGTGACTTAATTTTTTGTTCTTATCTATATTTATTCAATAATATTTTTTGACAATATCTATTCAATATTAAGCTAGTGCCATTGAAGAGGAGCAGACAGGCGGCTAGCGTTACTTTGTATGTTAACTTTTTTAGTGTTGTATATTGTATTTTTAATTTTTATTGTCATGATCTCTTTGTTTTCTCAATATTTCTATATTACGTAAATAATAACCTATTATTAATTAGTATAATTTGTTAATATTTTGATCACCTTATTGTCGTTATTGGAAATTTTTTCCATACTAATATATATTTATTACTGTAAGTATATTTTAAATTGGTGTATAATATTTTTGTTCAATGATATTGGACGTATATTAAGTGAATACTACCATGTGAAAACAAATACACGTGTGTGATTGCATATATATATATATATATATAAGTAGAGGGAGAGGGGAAAGAGAGGATATTAAACGTATATTAAGTTAATATTGTCTTTTGAAACAAATGAGTATGTACGGGAAAATATTATTTATTATGTATAATGATACAGAACATTGTTCAAGTATATTCAAAAGACATTATTTCTTTTTTTTTTCAAAGATATTTGAAGGATACTGAGTGAGTATTGTTAACGAAACGAATGTGAGTGTATATATGACATTGAGAGAGAGAGAGACTTAATTAAAAAAAGTGGCTTATTAATTTTATTTTTTAGCATTATTATTGCAGTATTATTTGTGGTATATTATGTATATATACTCAAAAACAATATTTTTTAAATAATAAATAAATTTTGATGGAATATTACAACAAATTCAAAAAATACAAATAAAATTAAAATTATTAATAACTTAAAAAATAAACCACCAAAACAATATATACATATATATTAATGTTTCCTACTTTTGTGGAGCATATTTTTTTTAATGTGTATTTAATAAAATAAACTCAACTAATAATTTTCTAGAAGCAGTGCATACTAAAAGAGTAATAAAGTGCTACAATTTGGTTGCACGTTCTTTGACAACTAATAGGATTGACATTTTTTAGGTTAAACTGTTTTTACCTCCTTAATTATAGGCTTGCATTGTTCACGTCGGTTAGGGAGATATATTCTGTTTTACTTTCCTCATTTGTAGGCCTTGTTTCTGCACGTGATTTATTATTTACATTTGTAACTCCCTTGCAATAGCAATTTGTCTTCGGACCATATATTGCAATTACTTTGTAGAAGTCATTTTCCATGTAAAAATCCCGCTAAAATTGGGTCTAATAGGCCCATTAAGGGCCCATATATTAACATGTGCGACATGTTCAGATGAAATTAGTCATGGCGCGAACTTCACTGCTCTGCTCTGCTCGTCGGTCTCTAATCTGGCGCCAAATTAGTTCCTTTAGTATCTGCACTCGACTTTAGGGTTTCTTCAAACGCGACTTATGGCGACTTCACCTCCGTCAAAGCGACAACGGAAGGACCTGGCTGAAGGTAGTAATAACGAGACAGCATCATCATCGCCGGTTGTCGTTTTCGCTCACGGAGCCGGCGCTCCTTCCTCTTCCGATTGGATGATCAGGTCTCTTTCCCTCTCCTTCTCTTTATTTAGTGTTGTGAAAAGCGCAAGCTTTGAAGCGTTTCAGATTCTTTTTTATTTGTATGTGAATGCAGTTGGAAGGAGAAGCTGATGAATGCTCTGAATGCTGTTGAAGTGGTCACTTTCGATTATCCATGTGAGTTAATTTATTTTTCTTTTGAAAAAAATCTACTTCACTGTTTTGGTGATTGATTGAAGTAACTGATTGTAACATAAGGTGGAATGACGGTTTAGAGGTACTGAGATCGTCTGTGATTGTTATCATTGCACCAAAAGGAAAAATTAACTGAAAGAAAAATGTGTGTGGATTCGTTTGACAGATATTGCCGTAGGAAAAAAGAGGGCTCCTCCGAAAGCGGAGAAATTGGCAGCGTTTCACAGGGATATTGTGAAAAATACCGTTGCTAGATATCCTGGACATCCCCTGATTTTGGCTGGAAAATCCATGGGTTCGAGGTATGCTGTGGTCACTGTGGTATTGTTCGACTAAAATATTTAATCTTATGGTTTTGATTGCGGCGTACTTGTTCCAGAATTGGATTATCATGCTTCATTGAGCGATTTAGCAGGTTATAATTTGGCAAGTTGATTGATTTATGGATTCATTTGGATAATTTAATGTACAATTGAGAAACCTGAGCGCTGGCATACTTGATTGTGCAATTAACTGTAATAATCGGTCCTACACTTCTATTTCTCATGATTTGGTATGCTGCAGAGTGAGCTGCATCGTGGCTACTGAATCTGACATTACAGCTAAGGCAATAATTTGTCTGGGATACCCTCTCAAGGTTTGCCTCTATTCATGCGAATGTTTTCTGTTTTATATCAATGTATGCTTTATTTTTTTTCCTATTCCATGTTAAGTATGGTTGATCAAATGGCTGGATATCTTCTGCTTGCTATATCTGTGCATCAGAAGACTGATTTTCTAATTTAGGCTTCATATTTTCTGCTCGTATGAGAAGAGACCGTTTTGTTTTTAGTATTTTGACTTGAGAATGGCTTCTCATACTAAAAAAACTATTTAATATAAAGGTACATCAACTTTTAAGAGAGTGAAATTGTTTGTCCAAAATTTCAGGGCATGAATGGAGCTGCGCGGGATGAGACACTCTTGCAATTGACACTTCCTGTGATGTTTGTTCAGGTATCTCATTTTGACCTTAGAACCACAAAAATTTACTGAACCTATATGATGGGCTGGCAGCTGCATAAGCCCGGGCTTACTTGTGATCATAATATCAGGAATCACACTCTGCGTGCAATTTATAAATGATTAAATGTTTTATCTCTTACATTTGGTAGAAGAAAATTTAATCCCGTATCTTTTTTTTTTATCTCAGAAAATTTCTTCTTGTATATTCCCTGTGAAATTCCTTACCTATTATCCTCCTTTAGTTCAGAAGGAAAGACCTAAATTTATTATGCTTGTAAGTTGATCTTCTTTTCCCTTGTGTCGACTCTAAAGTAAATGATATTTCCCCGTGTTTTGTGCTTTGCTTTGTGCACACTTAAATACTTATATAGGGTAGCAGAGACGGGCTTTGTCCCCTTGATAAGTTGGTAGCCACTCGGAAGAAGATGAAATCCCACAGCCAGCTGCACGTAGTTGATGGTGGTGATCACTCTTTGAAGATTGGTAAGAAGCACCTACAAACTCTAGCCTCAACTCAAGGTGAAGAGGAAGATCATGCTGTTCAGGCTGTTGCATCATTTGTCTCAGGCTGTCTTCCGGGCGAATAACAGCTTCACTCTGCAATCAAAATTTCCTTTTGTCCCTTTGGGAGGGGATGATTGTGCAGGTTTATCATGCGTCTTGTATATAATTTTATATTCGGATGATTTTATATCAATCTTTGTATCTAAAAATTGACTGTTTTATCGCTTTAGTTTGCTTGAAAAAGGCAATGACCCATTTAGTATTGAATCACGAAACAGGTCTTATTACATGGACCTTTCTTTTTTTTTTTTTTTCATTTGATTTCCACAAAATCTCGACCTTTTAGTATTGTAGACGTCTCCAACATTACTAGGCTCAACATGTTGCTTATGTTGAGCAAATTAATTGTCCAGTTCGTTGTTTTTTTTTTTTGTGGCCATTGTCCAGATTCGTTGTTGAAATTGAACTCTGCCTTTCTCTTCGATTCAGAAGAAGTGTAAAGAACTTGACAAATTGGTCATAGAATTTGTGAATTTATAATATGAGAGCCAATCAGCTGGATTAGTCTCCATACTTTTTTATCAGTAGTCCATAAGAAGACATACATAAACTTAGTTCATAAAACATCCTATACTGTGAGTCTGACGCTAGGGAATTGCTAAAGCCTTCCCTAGTAATTTTATTTCTATCAACTTCGTTTATTCATTATCTTGAGAGGCATACCCTTGCGACTTGATTGCTCTGATCAATTATTCTGGGAACAATATTAGAAACAACGACGTTAGACAATAATAACGTACCTATGAATGTAATTAATTAACAAACTACACTAATTACCTTCTCTTTGTTTATTCCTAATCTCTGTCACTGCTGCTGCTAGCGTCATCCTTGGAGCTCTTCTTGCCGTTCTTCTTGTTTTTCTTTGTATGCTCACTCTTCTTTTCCTTATTTTTCTTCTTATCCTCACTTTTGCTTTCCTTCTTTTCCTTATTTTTCTTCTTATCCTCACTTTTGTTTTCCTTCTTCTTCTTGTCGCTCTTTGAATGTGCTTGCTGCCCTACAGAGTGAACCTCAGCCAGACCATGGCTGCTCACTTTGTGAGACGCACGCTCCTGGGTTTGGTGACCATAGTTGGCCTGGCCACCACAGCATGGGCTTGAAGATTTGGGCAAGACCATCTGGTCATGGCCTAGGGTTTTGATAGTAGGTTGAGTAGAACCAAGGGCTTGTGCTGGGGTTGGTGGTGGTGGTGGTGTCTTCTGTTCTAAGGGCTGGTCATGGCTCACCTGTGGGTTCTCTTGGTGGTGGGTAGTCTCTTCAACAGGCCTCTGCAGTTACACTGACGACATGGTTAATCACTTAATTGTTGTTGTTCTTGTGTGTCAAATGTTGTTGTGTAATAACCTGTACATATAGGCATGAAGTGAGTGGGCATCCGCAAAATTATACATCGTCTTAGAATCTGCTTTCATGTGATGCAGCAACGTATCGTATTTTTTCTTTTTCATCTGAATTATGGCAAGAATAAATACCACGTTCCTTCACCGATTGGCATCTCCTCGGCCAAGTTGCAAAATTTGTCATTTATATGAGTTGTTGCCTCGTAAAAAGAACAACAATAATAAGAGAACAATAACATTTGAGAATTGTGAATGTCGCCTCGTAACTTGAAATCACAAAACACGATGAGGTCGGATGGCTCCCCAAGGGAATTTCCGACGCTCAAGTTAGTATAATTTTTTGCAGAATATCAGTATGAGTGTCTAGTAAAACGTACCTCAATAAGTAGCCTCTGAAGACAATTTATAGGTGGTGAGTTGATGAGTGTCATTAACTTCTCGTAATGTTCGTTGTTAATAAATACTATAACATTCTGTTACAATCTTAAGTGTATTGAGTATGTTTTATTACTCATGTCATGTTAATTGCTTTTTACTCTTTTCCTCGGATTACCACAGGTAAGAGTAAAGAAGTTTGTCATGCTTCCTTTCGAGTGTGGGTTGAATTTCAATGCTAACGTTATTGGTAAGTATCCTTTTGAAGTTTCTTTTTCAACGAGGGGACGACCTACTATTTTCCCAAGTTCCCAAGTCCTCACTGGAATAGTTTTTGTCAAGAGCCTTGTGGACTTCCCCTCAACTGAGCCCATTCCTGGGCCCTTTTTTTTCTTAGCCCATGCAATTTTCTTTGGCCCGTCTGACTTTCAACTAGCCCATTTGCTACTTGGTTTTCCCTGGCTCATTTGAACAACTCCAAAACCTGTTTGATTTTTCCCTCGCAGACTTGGTGTCTTCTTCATGTGTTTCTATTCCATTCTAATTAAAAATGTCTTCCTAAATTGGCAATTTCCAGACCTGATTTTGACCCCCAATTTATGCTATATTTTTCGAAATTTTCAAGATTTTCGTTTCTTAATAATTCTCCTTAAATTTGACAATATGTCGTCTATTCTTTATTTATCTCCTTCCTTTTTTGTTTCAATTCTCCTTTCAGATTTAATTTACTCCCTGTATTGGTAATCTCCAGTCTTAATTTCAATTCCCATCCAACCGTGGGTTTATTAGCAAATCAATTTGCCAAAATTTCTTGATTGATTCTGAAGATTGCCCTAAAACTAGCTCTTGAAATCAAGCCCCTCCTCTGCCTTAATTACTCTTTTTTCTTCCATTCTCCGTAGCCGCCCTTTTTTGCTCAATTTTGACATTCAATAGAACCCATTGCAATTTCGTTTCTTTTGCTAAATTTTGACAATCAACAGATTCCATTGTGATTTCATATCCACCGCTTCATCATCGGACCCTACTAGTCCACGCCTTCCTTGCTTGCTTCTCCTTATGGTTTTAGTCTTCCTCCTTCCTCCTCTTAACTATTTTTCTCTTCTTCTTTTTTTATTCTTTTTTCTGTTGTGCCTTGCCCTTCAATGTTTTCTTCTTCTTCTTCTTCTTCTTCTTCTTCTTGTCTATTTCAGGTTCTTCCTCAGCGGTGGTCTTGGTCGGACGATAGTGGCGTCGGTGAGGCTTCGGGTGGCGGCGCTCATGGTTCGGTACAGCATGTCGTGGCACGGCTCATTTCTTCAGTGGTTTGGGTTCTGGTGGTTTGTGGTCCATTGTGGTTCGAGGTCCGAGTAGTTTGCGGCTCGAGGTCCGAATGGTTCGTTGGTCCAAGCGGTTCGTTGGTTCGAGCGATTCGCGATTCGAGTCGTGGTTCCAGCAGTCCCTGGTTCGATTCACAGCAGACGACCTACCGTTTGATGCTGCAAATGGAAGACCGTGCACCATCTCTTGTGTTTCCAGCCCAG
>CAODLS010726538.1:0-10915 GCA_948243855.1 Flueggea neowawraea
AATCCGTTGATAGCTGGTGCTTTGCCAAAAAGCACATAATGGCAGTTCAAGGTCAAAAAATTTGGACCTACTCCACCTCAAACGGTAGGCGGTAAAAAGATACCGTACCAAATCCGTTGATGGCTGGTGCTTTGTCAAAAATCACATAATGGCAGTCCAAAGCCAAAAAATTGGGACCTGCTCCATCTCAAACGGTTAGTGTAAAGAGATATCAAATCCGTTGATGGCTGGTGTTTTGTCAAAAAGCACAAATAAATATTCCTTACCAACAGACATGGTGACAGATTGGGAAAATAATGTAGAAAAAGACAAAACAAAATAATGGCAAAATTACAGAAGAAATCAAAAGGATGCGACGAAACACTGTTTAAACATTATGCGACATTGTAGCAGTCACGAGACTACTGTTCAACATTGTTCACTACTGTTCAAATATTGCAAAATTGCCCTTGTAAACTTCTATAAATTGGGCCACCATTCATTTGAGAGGGGGGCTTCTTTTGGGGGGGAAGAATTTAGACCTTCAGATAGGAACTCTCTCGTTCCAAGGATTCTGAAGCACTCTAAACCTATCACCCATCTCTTAGTTTAGGCTCACTTCAAAACATTTCTTCTTTATTTCAATTGTAAGTTCTTTAACATTTATGTAATACATTTCTTCTCCATTTCTTCATACTTATTGTCATCATTCAAATATAAAACTTTCATTATTCAAATATATGTGCGGATGACCGCATGAACTGCTTCATACTATTTAACTGTCATTCATACTTACAAACATATGGTAGGCTAAGCCTCCTCAACTGTTATTCATCTTTATATTAGTGTTGCGGATGACCACTTGAACTGCTTCATACTAATTAGTTGTCATTCATACTTACAAAAATATGGTAGGCTAAGCCTCATGAATTATCATTCATCTTTATATTAGTGTTGCTCTTCAATTATTTGCTCTTCTCTATTATTTTTTTCGTTTTGATCCTGAGGATCCATGATATATATATGTGTGTGTGTGTGTGTAAAATTTTTTATACTAATTTCGGCTTTTCAGTTTAGGATGGTTTGGTTCGAAAAAAAATCAAAAGTTAATGTTTTTTTCAGTTCCAGTTCTTTTCGGTCTGAGTATTCGGTTCTCGGTTCGAAAATCTCAAAGACTTCTAAGCAGCCCTACATTTAAGTGATTTAACGTTAAGGGTGAAATCTATAGCAGTCCTTGAGGTTTAGTGATATCTCTCTCTCGGTCTCTACGAGTTATAAATTAGCTATTTCGATCACTCACTATAAACTTCATTTGTTTTACTTGACAGAAAATATGAAAAGACAAAATTATCCTCTATATAAAATTAATTTACCTCAACGACCAAATCACCTTTTTTGTTGCATAATTGTGGAGACCGAAACGGATGGGTTGTTCATGCATTGCTTTGATTTGATTATTGTGGATTGTAAACGTTGTTAACAACTTTGAGTGATATGAGAGTTGAGTTTCTAACAAGATCTGCATATTCAACAATATACCTTTTAGCTACAAAAACAAATTGTTTGTCAAGTTTTGATTTGCATATGGAGATGATCATTCGTTAAATAACTCAAGGTCGAATAAAATTGACCAGTCTTTGAAGAATCAAAAAATTATAGTTTATTATTAGCAATAATTTCTATTTTGTTCATATCCTTCTATTCATCTTATCTTCTTCAGCAAACTTGACCAATTTCACATCCTCTTTCTCCATGTCCACACTTTCTTCACTCACATGCACCTTCAAACCCAATAATGAAAAACCAAAATCAGCTCGAACCCACAAAAACCCATCAACTATCAAACCAATCCTAGCCAGAGACAGAATATTAGACTTCGTAAAACACAAGGGATCATGAGTGATCAACATTAAATTCCTTTTATATTTTGATGATGTGCAAAATATTTGACTTGAAGTTAAACACGTTGGAAAGCTCGGAATCGCGAAACGAACCACTGGAAGTGCCACAACGTACGTTATGGATATGCAACGTACGTAGAGATAAACACGACGCACGTAGACGTGATGTGGAATGCAAATAGAAGCCACTAGAATGCTGAAGTGTCAAAACAACGTACATCAGGAAATCACAACGTACGTTATCTGGAGATATGGCTATGATCAACGTACGTTAAGCAAGAACAACGTACGCAAACCTGGAGAATTTGCAGACAACGTACGTAGGCTTGGTATAACGTACATTGTGTTTGGTTCAGAAATCTGCAACAGCTATAAATGCACTCCAACGGCTAGTTTCTTTAAGACAACGATCAAATGTCTTGAAAAAGCTATAAATACATCAAGGAATGACAGAAAAACGTGGATAATCATATGCTTTCAAGTTCCAAACATTTTCATCATTCCATCACTCCCAAAACACCAAATTCAAGCTAGAGAAAAGATTATAACCATCAATCAAACACATATACTCCTAACATAGAGCTTTCAATTTTTTGTATTCTGTTTACAAACTCTTTGAGAGTGAGGAAATGTTGGTTGTGAACCTAAAGAAAATAACATTGTAATGGTTTTAGAGATTTGAGCTGAAATCAACTTTAGGGAGGTTTTAGAGGGGTGAGTCATAATCAACTTTGTAGGCTTTAGAGGTGTGAGCCACAATCAACCTTGTTAGTTTTAGAGGTGTGAGTCGTAATCAACCTTGGTGTAAGATTTTGTTAGGTTGAGCAGGAATCAATCATCGTTATAGTGGAAATCATAAATGGTGAGACTTAGGTAGTGGACATAGGCATGGTTGGCTGAACCACTATAAATTATGGTGTTGTTTTCTCTCTTCACTTCAACTTACTTCCGCTCTCCAAACCCAACCAATGCATCCCAGGAAAAATTGTCCAACAAGTGGTGTTAGAGTCAGGTTCTCTGTTCTAGAAGGCTTAACAACCATGTAGCAAAGATCCTACATTATTAGAGATGCCAACTTTGGTACTATCTTTCCAACTCTTTCAACTCCTCTCATTTTTTTTATTGATATTGTTTTGATTTTAATAGAGGGAGAAATGAAGTTTTCAAAATATTTTAAACAATGCACAAATTATTTTCAAAGAGGGATAAAAGAAAATTTTGAAAATTTGCATAAATTATTTTTGATAAGGGGTGAAAATTTTAAAAATATGATCACAAATTTTTAATCCTAACATCATGAAAAGGATGGAATCCTTGATCAATTATTTTATACCCTGTCTGTTTCGATCAATTCTCTGTAGCGTTCTGACTAAATTCTAACCAGGTCCTTAGTGGAACATCATTCAACTTCGAATGATCTTAGTTCAATCTCAATTTGAACCTCGAATAATTAAAGTGATGTTCGAGTGTTGAAGATGTTTGAGAATGTTTTAAAGTATTATCCATGAAATTTTGGGTGTAGTTAAGTCCCGGGAGTGATGAAATTTATGATTTGAAGTTAAGAACACGTTTGGAAGCGTGAAATGTCGAGTATGTGGCTGGAGTAGTGAACAATGCACGTTGTCGAGCCAAGCAAGACATACATTATCTGAAAAAGGGGCATAACGTACGTTGAGTAGGCATGATGTACGTTATCTGGGGTGCAAGGATGATCGACGTACGTTGGCATGAACGACGCACATTGTACTTTGTTTCAGATCCGTGGCTACTAGATGCATCACAATGTACGTTGATGATGTATGACACACATTGTGGATGACAATAACATACGTTAAGCATGAGAATGACGTACGTTGCTTTGTTATTTCGTTGAAACGGTGCGTTTTGATCAGCCCATCTTCATAAACCCCAAACCCGACTCGCTTCATTATTTTCTCTCAAATTTCACTCAAAACTCTCTTAATCTGGTCTGGATCTCTCTCTCCTTGGTCATCCATCATTCCTTAACATCATTTGAGGTAAGATCAACATTTTTTCTTTATTTTTAAGTCATTTTCATGCATTGATTCATGAAATGTATTTTGGCCGAATTTGAAATGGGTTTCAATTTTCAGATGATTCTTGGTGAATGGATGTTAGAGGATGCTAGAATATATTAGATAGGACTTAGATAAACACGATTCAAGCTTTGAATCGAAAGATTTGATGAGTTATTGGTGGAGCTAGGGTTAGATTCAGGTTTGGTTGATTTTGGCCGAATTTGTTGTTTGTCTAGTGAAATTTTTTATAGATTAATGTTCCTGAGGTTGAGATCGATCGATGTGGGTGATTGGTTTGGATATTTGTCGATCGAATCGAGAGTTTAGTATTTTCAAGAATAAACTTATGGTGTACGCTAGTTTTGTAACTTTGGAAAAGTTTTCTCAAGATTTGTAATTTTGGAAACTTTGGAGATAAATTTGTAATTTCTAAAATCTGCGGTTTAAATTTGTAATTTTGAAGAATTCATGACATATTTGTAATTTTGAGGAATTAGTCTAGTTTTGTAAATTTCGAGAGTTCGGGAATGAATTTGGGAATTCTTACTTATAGATGTCTGGTTGGTAATCCCAAGATACTTTGAGGATTGTTTTGAAATTTGTTAAGTCTCAGGGACTAAACATAATTTTACACTAATTGGGGATCAAACTGTAATTTATTTAGATTTCATATTTTGGGTCAAGGGTGATGGATTCTCACCCGGGATAGATTTTCAGTGACTTCGAAGGTCCGAGCCTGCATTGCATTGCATTCATATTCAGTAAGACCACAATACCATATCTGACTCTGTTGTAATCTGTCTCTGTTGTCAATTTTGTCCAGCTCTCGAGGCGACAAGTCCTTCACCAGTGGATCACTACTGAATTATTAGGTCGGTGTTCAAGTGAGTGGATGACAGTTTCAGACACATAGATTGTGTCTTCTAAATTATATAATTTTTGTTGTGTTTGACCCTCTACATGTAATCTGGTATAATTAAAGGATAGCGATCCTAAAATTTGTCTATGTAAAACCTCTGTTGTGGAAAATAAATTTTTCTAAGAATTTTTGAGGGTTTTGAAAATAAATATTATGATTTAATATTTATTTTAATTTTTGAAAGAAATCTTCTGTTATGGATTTCAAAAATATTTTGTAGAAAATATTTTCTGAAGTTAAGAATGTTTTTTGAAACTAGTATTTTGTTCTAAAATAAGTGTTCTGATCTGAAAAGAATAAATGTATTTCGGTACTTTAAAATATTTTTAGAATAAATATTTTTGTTTGAAAGTTGGAATGATTTTTGGTATTTCGATATGTTTTTGGCAAAAACATAAAGATATGGGATACCTAGTTACGGGGTACGTGGCTTTTAGTATACCAATACTCAGTTAAGGCCCTAGTTACCGAGGTAAAGGGGTGACCGTTTATCCGGCCAGATACATGCCATATTCAAACTAGTGGCAGAGCCCAATTTGTCTATTAGTTATCAGATCAGGTCCCGTTGAGTTAGATTATTTCTGTCAGAAAATGTTTTCCGTCTGAAAATATTTTGGAAAGTTTTCGTCTGAAAATATTCTGAAAATCTCTGTTTGAAAAATATTTTGGAAACTAAATATTTTATTTGAAAAAATATTTTCAATAATATGTATATTTGTCTGTTGGATGCCTTGTTTGCGAAAGATTTCGAAATTATTTTCGAAAATATTATTACTCAGTATATAGTGTGTATACGTACGTAAACTTATATCAGCATGCGACGTATTTTGAAACTATTTTCAAAACAATCTTTGTGAGACACGTATGAGGTGGTCTGGAGTGTTATCTCTCACTGGGTTTGAACCCCTTCCTTTTCCTTCTTTGTTCTTTTTTTACTTCTTCTTTCAGGTGCTTGTAGCGGTTGTTGATCTTCCGCGCTCAGTGAGATTTTTCAGCAGCGAGTGCCTTGTTGTTCGGGCTCGACTCTCAGTTCTCTAAGATGCTCCACATATCGAGTAGTGGGTTATGACCTGTATTTGAATTTGAAATAATTAAAATATTTTAAATTATATTTACTTATTTAATAATTTTATTATTATTAATATTTGAGAATATTATTTCAAAAACTTATTTTTGTTAAACGATTTTAATTTGGCTAATTAAACTGTATTTGGGTGATAGTTCTGTACTCTGAGGCTTGTGCGAGATGGATCAGACTTTCATAGACGGTTCGTCTCGTACGTCGGTCATTGCCCGACTTAGGTCGTGACAAAGGTGGTATCAAAGTGAAGTTTTCGTAAGTCTGTGTCGGTTGTGGAGCATAGGTATTATTGATCAAGTCAGTCTAAATTGCCTCTGTATATGTCTCTGAGTAATTGTTTTGGTATACCGTTTTGGGTATTTTGTTAGGTATTGTGGCAATAGTTTGCATTCTGGCATCTGCATATCTGTTTTGTCTGTCTATCTGTCATTTATAGATACGCCTCGACGTCATAGAAGACATTGAGAGGCCGTTAGGCAGCGATTCGCTGAAGTCACCAATCAGTCTGATGTGGATTAGCATTGTTCACATGTTAGGCCAGAGGTCGCAGTTTCGACACCTCAGCCACCGCTTATGGCTTAGTCTATCTCTTTCGATCGCCTTGAGCGACTTGCTCCTAGTCAGATAGTTAGAGTTCAGCCAGCAGAAGCTGCTCCGACTATTGCACCTAGTGCACCGAAGGTTAATGATGGTACCCGTTTGATAAGTTCTTTGAAGCTCGAACATCCGAGATCAACCTTGGTGTAAGGCTTTGTTAGATTGAGTCGGAATCAATCTTTGAGATAGTAGAAATCCTAAGTGAGACTTAGGTAGTGGACGTAGGCATGGTTGACCGAACCACTATAAATTGCGGTGTTGTTTTCTCTCTTCACTTCCTCTCTCCAAACTCTATCAAAGCATCCCCGGAAAAATTGTCCAACACATATTGCAATATTTTGTCCATACCTTGAAATGGGTTTCAAACACAAGAGACATGTCTTAGGCTTCTTTGCTAAATTTGTCGACTCACAGGTCACCAATTCTCTCCCTCGTTCTCTCTTTCTCCCTCAATTCCTTCCAATTACGCAGTCGTCGTCACCATTTTCTGCCTTGCCCACGCCGCCACCATTTCAAATCCAATCCTTCCTTTCAAAACCCTAAATTAATTCAGTCACTCAATTCTAATCCCAAATTGATGCCTCAATAGATGGAGATCCAGACCTACTAATTGACTGAGACCCACTACCATTGTTTCAGTTGTTGTTTTGAAATTAGAAAGAGTGTCACAGTAGCCTTACGGGGTTTCGCTCCGCATCTGGCTTTGCTTCAATCGGTGGCAGTGTGGCGAGCTAGTCATTGAGGAATATGACACAAAGAGAGAAAGAGGGGAGAGAACGATGTTTTAATGTTGTTAGGGTTTTGTTTTTGTGTTGAAAATTGAATGAAGTTTGGTTTGATTTTAATGGATTTTTGCGTTGGTGATCACCATGTTGATGGACAAATGGTGGTAGTAGTGACGACGGGTTGTTATGGTGGCTGTTAGCAGTGATGTGAGGGAGAGGGAGTTGATGAGAGAGAGAATGAGAGAAAGAGAGTTGATCAGAGAGAGACAGTGGTTGTTGGTTGATCAGAGAGAACGAAAGAGGGAGAGAGTTGATAAGAGATAAAAAAACAGAGTAATATAATAGTATTTTTGTTATTAAATATTTAAAATTAGTAAATCTCATATGTCACGTCAAAAAATTTGATGTGGCCTGTTATATTTGACTAACAGTGACATGCAGAGGGACCAAAGTGGCTATTTGAGAAATTGCAAGGACCAAGAGAGAGAGATATCATTAAACTTCAAAGACCACCAGGGATTTTGCCCTAACGTTATGCAAATGGTCGAAGTGCGTGCAATCAAAATATTGATGGAGAGACCAAATGCTTCAAATTGAAGGGAAATCGGAAAATGAATGCAGAAACTTAAATGGAAAATTGAAGGCAAACGGAGGTATTTGAAACAACTCGACAAAGAGGGTAAAGTTGGTTAATTTATGTCTCTTAAAAAATATTAAATTGATCATGGGCGAAATAAAAAGCATATTGATTAATTGATCAGGGGCAAAATAAAAGCAGATTAATTAATTGATTAGGTACGAAATAAAAGGCATCTCCAATGAACCCGTGTATTTTTAGTTAGCATTTTCTATTGAACTATTTATTTTGTTAAGATATACAAAACATTTAAAAGTAATTGATAAATAAGAATAAAATACATAAAAAGAGAAAATAGACCAGTTAAAGAGTCATGTCACATTCAACAACAATAGTTAGTCGAAGTCACTCTATGCATTTTTTTTAGAGATAAACAGTGGGATGAAAGAAGGATTGGAGATGTTTCTTGATGAATAAATCTTTATTATAAAGACAAATAACAAATTAAAAAGAACATGGGAGATGCTCTTAGGTGGGTAATATTGTTTTCTTTCTGTATACCAAACGAAACATCATATTCGTTCATTAGGAAGCATTAGTAGATAATATGGTGGTCTTCGTGTTCCTTTGCAGCTTACAAGTGCCAATTGGCTTTCAAGTCCATTCGTGTGAAGCTGGAATTTGAGAAGGAAGCAATAATAAACCTTGCTAGGTAGGGAAAATTACGACTTTCAATATTATTTGGGTCATGAAATGGAGGCATTAGTTGGTTTTTGTGTTTAGTTAACGATATGTGTAATGCCACTCATGACAATAATCTGCTAGTTTAGTTCTTGGCTATATTTTGCAGGTCTTTTAAGCCAATTGTAGTAGAAATTTAATATGTGTAAACTACTTGTAATTTCTTTGTTTGTGTAATGTATGAACTTTGTAGTGTGGAGTAATTTTTTTTGATCTGGAATGCGGAGTAATTTGGAATGCCCATATCATTGAATACCAATGTATTCCATCCATCGATTACCAAGTTTCAGCCTCATTACAGTCAACAGTAGCCTTTTGGATTAAAAAAAGGGAGAATTACTTTAACATCCATAAGTTATACTATAATCTCTTATTTGGTCCCTCAGTTTGAAAATCTACTAATAGATTCTTGTTTGCACACAGTATCAGTTCAAAACATAATAGATTTTTAACACTTAATTATGATATTTGTTTCTTCTAATTTACAAATAAATACTCTATGTAAAACCTATGATACTAAGAATAGGTGTTAAACATCTGTTCTAGACTAATATTGTGTACACGTAAGGACTTAATAAGAGATTTTTTAAAATAGAGAGACTGAATAAAAAATTACAGTATAACTCAAAGATACTAAAGTAATTGCCCTTTAAAAAAATCACCTTTTGTTTTTTGTTTGAAGCTAAAAAAAAACACATACAATCGACTAAAGTATACATACTCATCGTTAATGCAACTGACAAATACTCCATCTTCCCGGGCTCATCTTGACAAATCCTTGTCCTCTTTATTTGTTCTATGGCACACTTCATTTCCAAATTGTATATATTTTGACTTGCTTTCTCTAGTTTTTCAATAGTTATGCACTTGTTGATGATGATTTTAACATTCCTACAATTTTTATATTTTCACTTGTTTTGTTGGGTTTGCTTTATCAGTAGAAATTAGGCAGAAAAATATGTGATGCAACGGTTATGGAGATATGAAACTTGGCATGTTCATGTATTAACTCATAGAATTACAAATTTAAGTATGGTGATGCTGGAGTTGCTCGTGAGTCACTAAACATGAAAAGAAAACATTCTTTTTTTATCAGAAAAGTTCTATTATCTTTGGTGGATTTTGAACCTTTATACTTATTTTTTGATTCAGTATGAACATCACTACTATTGTTGCAGAAATTGGTATTGTGCGCACACTTCTTTAATCTGCTTCATTGTCTGAAAATAGATTTCTTTACATGATATTTTCTTGGGTTTGACAAATAATGCTTAGCCATAAATGCCATGCTTAGTTACAAATATGGATTGCAGAAAAGGTTCAAGTCTCTTCCCTTTGCACTACTGCAAAATAATTCATTTGCTAGGTGTAAAATTGGTTTGAAATATTAATCTGTAACTTTTTTTTCCTTAAATTTTGAAATACCAGTGTTGCCTTTCTTTTCCAGGAACTTTAGTTTTGCAGACACTTTTGGTTTTAATTTGGCACTTTACCGTCATGAAAAAGACTTCTATATTCTGACATTTGTAAAAGCTATTTATATGTGGTTTGCCATTGAATGTCAACAACCACTTCCAGGTTGTCAAAAAGAAAAGACATTGGTTCTCAATAATATGGGCATTCCAAATTACTCCGCACTCCAGATAAAAAAAAATTACTCCACACTCCAAGTTTCATACATATATATATATATATATATATATATATATATATATATATATATATATATATATATGAGTTAGGCTCTAATTACTCTATCATCCATTGTATTTGAATCTAATAGTATATGTAACTTTTTTTTTGAATTTAATTCTCACCATTAAATTTAAATACAATAAATGATAAGGATGAAGAGTAAGTGTAAAAAACTTACTTTTGGAGTAAGTAGAACCTAACTCTCATATATATATATATATATATATATATATATATATATATATGAGTTAGGCTTTACTTACTCTAAGAATAAGTTTTTTACATTTACTCTCTATCTCCACCATCTATTGTATTCAAATCTAATAGTAGATGTAACTTCATTTTTTGAATCTAATTCTCACTATTAAATTCAAATGTAATTAATAGTGAAGATGAAGAATAAGTGTAAGAAACTTACTCTTGGAGTAAGTGGAGCCATCCTCTCTCTCTCTTTCTCTCTCTCTCTATACATACATACATACATACATACGTATATATATACATACATTAGTTAGGGGGTTTTTCTAATTTATAACAAGTATCTCTTTAGTTATTTGACAAGTGACACATGAATAATTTTTTAATTTTAACATTTATCACTCTAAGTATTTAATTTGAGGTATTTATGGATAATTGAATGCAAAATAATTTGATGATTTTA
>CAODLS010726654.1:0-14068 GCA_948243855.1 Flueggea neowawraea
TGACGAGATGATCGAGCATGATTACGTAAGTGTTAACCATGTTGCATGATAATATATATGACATGAGGTCATTATCATGATTGGTATTAGTTCCATCATGATCCATGACGTGTTAAGGTTTCGTCATGTGCGAGTGGGAGATGTTGGAAAAAGCGGTCCGCCCATGACGAATGAACTGAATCGGCAGGTCAAGGTGTGAACCGGGATCGTGAACCGAGACCAATTGGTAAGCCCAATTGAGTTGGACCCATGAGCCCATAAGGCCCATAATGAGCCCAATGAATGCCCATTTGGTTGCCTATAAATATAGAAAGTGAAGGGAGGAGAAAGTGGAGAAAGTGAGAAGGAAAGGAAAGAAAGAAAAGAGAGGAGGAGAAGAAAAGAAAAGAAAAGAAAAAAAAAAGGAGGAAGGGAGAAAATGTTTCTCCCCTCCCTCATCCTTCCCTTCATCTTCCTTCCTTTATCTCCTCGCACCGTGAATCGTCTGTCGATGGTGTCAATCTGTGTGGCATCTAGACTGCGAACAAGCCGAGCACTCCTGTCGACTATTCGACCGTGGTTTGCTAGCGAGACCAACATCGAAACCTGGTCCTGCTGCTGCTGTCTGCTGCTATGCTTCCGCTGGAATCGAGGTAGATAACTTGAACCGCCTTTTATGCTGTTTATTTGTTGAACCGATACCTGATTCCTTCAGTATACGTATTGTTTTCAATATATTATATTAGCCGAGAATGAAAATTATTAACGGTTTTGTATTTAATACCACCAAATAAATTGATCATTTGAAAATGTAATATGCTGAATTAACCAATATTATTAAAACAAATAATATATTGAACTATTATACATTCTACAATATAACATATTATAACTTTAAAAAAATGCGTCACTTTCTTTTACTTATTATCTAATATACTTTGCTATTCAATCTGCCAAAGGCAAATACCCAAAAATATATTGATAGTAAAATTAAAAGGAGTTGAATTCAGCAGGTGTCCGAGTAAAATTACCATGTAATTTACCAGTTAAAACAACCAATTCAAATTTCTTTTTTTATAAGTACCAATTCAAAATGATAGTAATAGCAGATTGAAGAGGAAACAAAGTCTTGCTGACTGTCAGAGTTTTGAAAGTGGAACGCAAATATTACTATAGTTTCTTTCTTAAAAAAAAATTATTTACCATATAGGTGATGATTTGCTTGGAAAAAATCCTGTCTTGTTCTGGAACTTTCAAGGAATTTCCAAGCAAAAGTCCAAAAAAATATTTGAAAATGAGGACAACCCAAAAGACCTGTCGCTGTTACCTCCTGTGCAGTCTTGGCGATTTTTCTTTTTCAATAAGGATTTTTGGGTCAAATATATTCAGATGAATGAGGATATACTTTAAGCTTTCATTCCTAAAATGTCATTCAAATTAATTTTAAAAATATATTTAATAATTAAAAAGTTTAATACGAATTTATTTAACATAGTCGAAGTTTACAATGCATTATTAATGTATTTCCACTCATATTTGGATTTATGCCTGCATGGCATTAAGTACATACTTAATATTTTCTTTTTGGATACAATCAACATCCGAATCAATGGGGATATTTTTTTGGCATCAAATACATACGATGCATCGTCATTCTTCCGTTGGGTTTGTTTTGGAGTATAAACAATATTGTAACAATAATAAAGTATTAATACATAATATTTATTTTCAATAATAATAATAATAATAATATGATACCAAATTAATTTAAAAAGTAATAATAACTTCACCCAACCTAGTTCGACTCAATAAAAATTCGTTCATAACTTGGGTCGATAATATATTAGCCAAACTTGAACAAATTTTTAAGTTTTACTTAATAAACGAGTCAAACTTGAATACTCAAAAGCTCAGCTTGAAAAATTTGCAAACAGATTCGTTTGTGTTTATGAACATACTCGTTTGTGTGTTCATGAACATACTCAATTAAGACTCGTGAACGAGCTCATTTGTAGTTCACTAATATAATTATTATAAATTGCAATCTTACATTTAAAAAAATGTACAATTTAAACATTCTTATGGCTTTTGATTCCCAGATTTTCACAGTTACTGATGGGGTGTCAAATCAACAAATTAATTTCCATTCAAAGACAAAAATCCAATATATAACAGTGAGCATGGTCGAATTCATAGAGATTGGTAAAATTTATTTATTTGAAAGAAAAACAACAAAATAAACAAGACAACGTAGAGAACAAAGATTAAATATCAAAACAGATAAAAACAGTAAAATAAAGTAAAGAGGACAAAATATAAACAAGAGAAAATCAATAATAATAAAGTCTAGTTAAGGTACTTCTCAGTTCTATCATTTCAGTTGATCACAGACACAAAAGATAAGTATCAAGCATTCGAATAGACAGAGTTATAGTTAATAATGACACTCAATTAACCACTCTCTGCTTATTTAATCGATAGCCCCGGAACGCCCTGCAGACTATTTTCCTAACTACTAGACAAACCCCAGGACACCCTAACAAGGTTTAATCTATGACAACAGTAAGAACCAAAGAGACCCTTATCCTAGTCAGTAAAGTTAGAAACACCATAAATTATTTAAATCAGATTATTCAGTTCCATAACAATGAACAATGTCCAACACATAAATTAACGTTATTCGTTACCTAGATTAGAATTAATGTGACGCACTATTAATCGTAAATAACATTATATTATTTCAGTCAATCAATCAAAGAGCTCTTATAAATAACACATAAATAACAATAAAAGAACTAAGGCACAAAAACTGAATAAATACACGAAATACTCAATAACATATAAAAACAATAATCTCACAACATAATAGGATCAAACCTTGAAAATACATTGACTAGATAAGAATTTAGATACTCAAACCTAGAAGAAACATGCAAAATATCAGAGAATAATGTTTTGGGGTGTGCTGCCCTCTTAGGGTAATGAAAAGACTGTTGATAATGAGTTTTAAGAGAGTATTTATATGTGTTTTCACTCAAAATCTAATCCTAGTCGTAGTAGAATTGATAAAATAATAATAATATGGTCCAAATATTGTTCTAGCAGTAATTTTGAGTTATGAGCCTTCAAACACGTTCATGAGACTCTAAAAACGTAGCTTAAAAGCCCAGCATGCGGCCCAATGCACATGGTCAAACTTGGTCAACACTCGTCAACTATGACGTGGTCACACAAAAAAGCATTTTTTGCTTGAAATACACAGAAATATATCCAAATCTTCATATTTCATCAATATTCTACAAAAAATATCAAAGAAATATAAAAATATAAAAATACACGAATAATAATAATTTATAATACAAAACAAATATAAAATGCAACATAAATCATGTCCAAAATACAATTTATCAGTCACAATACTCGGTGGAAATTGTAGTCCAAATTTCCAGATTATTGGCTATAGCAATTAAACATTTTAATTTTAAAAAAAAATTAACAAAAGGCGTTAAGGACATTTTTATATTCCATGCCCCTCTCGATCCGGATAGAGCTGAGCTATCAGTAGGCATAAAAATATCAGTGCATATATATACATACAAAGACCTAATTATTACACTTTGAGGGTACCATGGCAGAAGGGGAACTCGACCTTTATTCTCACGGCGCAGGTTCGAGTGGGAGCGGCGTTAAGTCAGGTAGTCCTGGCTACTGAGGACTCGTGTCACGTATTAGAGCAAGTAGTCCCCTTGAAACTTGCATCACGAAGATGCTATGGTGACCACACTAGTGCACGAATCCAAGTCTGTTGCCGGTGTAACTATGATACTGAAATATTCCGTAGTGGAGAAGTAATACCTGCATGGTAACGCTCAATATAGATATGTTAATACTGGTCATTTTCAACACTCATTTTTCTAGTAAAAAAAAACCTAATTATTAAGCTAGCAATGGACAAATTATGCACAAAGACCCCGTATAATATAACTGGAATATTTGCCTCCTTTTTAAATTAAAAAGAAAAAAGAAAAAGGAAAAATGGCTTTGAATTTTTGGGGCGGCAGAAAATAGATTTGAATGACATTCACTTTTGGTCAGAATATAGACTTTAATTAATATATGCTTCCTGGTAGTATTGAAAACTTAAGGCATTATTTAATGAAGTGAATGATTTTTTATTTTTCTAGAAAGCTTTTTCTCCATGTAACTAATTTTTATTTTTCTAAAAATCTTTTTCTCCATTTAACTTAAGGGTAATATGGAGTTTTTGATTTTGTATACCCTTATTAATCTAGATCAAATTGATCTATTTAGCATCACTCTTTTTTTTTTTTCTATTGCTCATAATGTGAACGTGCGTGTAGTCTCCTCGAGTTATTAGGTGCAAGGAGTAATTAATACCTCCCTTCAATTTATTTATCGTCTAAGATTTTGACACACAAATTAATTAGAAAATATTAAAAATGTCTAAATTTTATATTAATTGACTCTTATACTCTTAAAATAATAAAATACAAATTTTAAAAAACGTGCGAGCTAATGATATGAATGAAAAAAATTAATAAATGTTCCTTTGAAATTGTAAAATAACAATTGTTTTTGAACAAAAAAGAAAATTTCTTTCAGTGACTAATAAATCGAGACAGAGTAATGAGTAAGGTCTCACCGATATGAAGCTTTTTTTCTAATTAGAGATACAATACAATAGCAATAAAATAAGGTTAGTATTATAAAAATATTTGAATTGTCTGTTAAGAGATGAAAATGGAGGAATCAATTCAGCATATATTGCCCCTTATTTAAAGAATCTGGGATTGAAAATCCAATTTCCACTAATTTAATTAATCATTATAATTTTATGGGACAATTACCTAAAAGTTTTTTAGTCTTTAGAGTCATTTCCAATTAAAACAATCTTTATTATCTTATTCTCAACTCTCTATTACTCTATCTATCGATACGTTTTTTTTTTTATTTTTGATGGGCAGAACTCATATTTAGCTCTATGAACTTATACTCAACATTTCTTTGGTCTATTGAACTTTAATTTTCACTTATCAGTCTACTCAACTTTTTAAAATCGATTTAGTAACTCATTTAATGTAACGCCATTATTTTCACTATACACATCAAATTTTTCCGTCAAGAGTTGATGACATGGAACCGGTGATATGGATGATGGCAATACTAAAATATGACGGAACACATCTAATCCCCCTGAACTTTCATCTAACATCCCTCCAGTCTCTTGAACTTCATATTTTACCAATTAACTCACTTAACTCTCTAAAATCTATGTTAAAACCCCTTCAAATCAGTTAAATAAAATTCCCATTAACAAAATCATGCATTAAAGAAAGAATATAAATGGTTTGTTTAATTTTATTTACTCCCAATATATAATTTTGCAACATTACAAGCATTCATTAAAGAGTTATTCCATTCAATGGTTAATACTTTAGATACTCTACTTTATTTTGATTTTTTTATTAATTCTCAAAGATATCAAAAAAGTTTATGAAATAGCTCTTTAGCTCATTTGACAAAAAAAAAAAGATATCAAACAAGCATTCATAAAAAAATTAATTTTCATTTATGCCTTATTTATGCTATATTTTGATGTCCCAAAATTTTTAGCATACTTTCTTTTGTATTATAATATTGTCTTTATTTAATTTTTTTAACTAATTTATTAATTACCAATACATTTACTCAAAAGACATAAATGAAAAAACTTGTGGAATTAAATGAGTTTAATTACTAAATTACGGTTTTTTAATTCTCATCAAAAGTAGTTAGTGTCTATTATTATGTGACAGATGGAGCATTAAGTTACAACTACTATTGTCGTAGTTTCTACATTTAACTGACACCAAATAGAACTAACGACTAAATGAGACATTATATCATAATTGAGGGATCTCTGAATAATTGCTATTAATTAACAATTTTTTTGAGAAGTCATTTTACTTGTTCTTACTATAAATTAAATTCTTGACTTTTTAATATTAGAGTTGATTCAAATAGTAAAGAAGTACAAAGTTAATAGTTTAACTAACAAACTTAATAATGATAGGATAGGAGATAAGTAACAAAAGAATTTAATTCATATCAAGTATAAGAACAAAAGTTTTTTTTTCTAAACACTAGATAACAATTCTCATAATTGAAGCGTTAGTGATTTCTTATTCTCTTAATAAGAGACTCGAACTTCTACCCCTTAACTTAGTATATAATACACTTGGATCACTAATATAACCAATAAACTATTGCCTTATTGGAAAACGCAAGTTAAACTAAAGCTTTACTTAGCTTTTTCACTTTAAATATTTGTTTGACTCCTTTATTACTTTTACAAAACGTATCTAAACTGAAATGCATGTAGAAGTAAATGGTCTAAGCAAACTAGTAATCAAACAAAACAAATTGCTCGTAAGAACATAGTATAGGTTTCACACATCAGATAATCCATCAAACATTTGCAGTGTTGGCAGTAAGTCCTTCAACGTAACATACACTTTGACCATGTTGAAGTACTTGCAGTAAAAAATTCAATAATGAATCAGGGACTTAATTGCAATATATTTTTTTATAGAAATTTGAACCCAAAATTTAACGTATAAATTATTTCTTGCTTATTAATTGATTTAATTGCAGTATATAGTTAATAATTTAGAAACTCAAGACAAATGAAATAATTGTTCAAAAATTACTAATTAGCTACAGTCAAAGGAATATAGGCATGTATTAATTGTAGACAATTTTGGGCCCCATTTGTTTTCTAATTCTGGTCGTCCTTTATTGTTTTTTCTAAGTTACAATTTTACCCCTTGACTAAAAATATTGAATCCAATATTACTCAATTATAAGTTTATTTCCGATTTATTTTTACAAACTTATAACAAGCCAAACATTCTCTTATACAACGTAACATACACTCATATGTTCCTATAAATATCAATCCAAATGTTCCAACTTGTACATGCATTAATTAGCACACAACTTTATTTCTTGTATATTCTTAAACAGGAACCTGCACCAACTAGTCACTGAACAGCAGCTCAACATGGATGAATTGTCTCAGGAACTTGATCTTCCGGGTTTTCGTTTCCATCCAACAGAAGAAGAACTTCTTGATTTCTACCTCAAGAGCATCATTTTTGGTAAAAAAATGAGTTTCGACATCATCGGGTGTCTTAACATTTACAAACATGATCCTTGGGATTTACCTGGTACGTACACACATTTTAACTAATATAGTTTAATAGTTAGCGCGTTAACTTTAAGCAAATTTTATTTGTTGAAAGCAAAATTTGATCTTTGAGAAAAATACTTGTTCAAACCGAAAAAAAGTGAGTTCGTCCAACCCAAAGAGAAACCGTTAATACTTTAGTATCAAACCTGCGAGTTTTATGATGGTGTTATATGTGTTGAATAGGAATGGCAAAGATTGGAGAAAGGGAGTGGTACTTTTTTGTGCCGAGAGACAGGAAACAAGGAGGTGGAGGGAGGCCAAACAGGACAACCGAAACAGGGTTTTGGAAGGCAACTGGTTCCGACAGGAAAATAGTGAGCTTGTCAGACCCAAAGAGGGTTCTTGGCTTGAGAAAGACTCTGGTTTTCTACATGAGAAGAGTTCCAATAGGTTGCAAGACTGATTGGGTCATGAATGAGTATCGCCTGCCTGATACTTGGCCCTTACCTAAGGTATATATATATATACGCACCATTTTTCTGTTACTCTGTCTCTTGAATATATTCAATTCTCCTTTTTTTTAACAAGTAATTCTCCTAAATTAAGCAAATTATATATTTGGTGGAAAATTTGGTACCATTTTGTTCATCTGTTCTCCATCCAAGAAAGGAAGGAAAAAAGTTTTAAGTGCTTTGCTTTTTACATTGATTTCCACTGAAAATTAAACTCTTATTTCTTAACATTAGATTACAAGTTTATTGGTTAACTATAAAAAATGTTTATTAGTTAAGGTTTGAAGACCTTGCATGTACAACAAATGACAAATTTTTGGAGAAATATTATGTAATTTGTTTTTTCAGCACATCTAGACCATAGACGTTTTATTATTATTTATGTTTTCTTTCCTCTTTAGCTAGATGTTCACACTTGATAGATAAATTCTTGGCTTTTTATGTTGACCAATACCTTTGGCAAATATAAACAATTACCAAGTCAAATTACTGCAATTTTTCCTGAAAAAAAGACTTGGAGCAAACTTCTCTTACCAAGACTTTTTCTTGAAATTACCAAATGCAGGACATAGTACTGTGTAAAATATACAGGAAGGCAACTTCCTTGAAGGTATTGGAGCAAAGAGCAGCAATGGAAGAAGAAATGAAGACAGTTGATGCATCTCCATCATCATCACCATTATCTTTAATGGACACCACATTTTGCAGTCCACAAGATGACTCAGTAATGCCACCAATGTCTGTGCACTACCATCATGCTCTTCTCAAGAAAGAAGTAGATGCAATTAAAGCTGAAACCACAAAAGAGATCATTAGAGGGTCTTCAATGGTGTTACCCATTAGAGGAAAAGAGAATTTACCTGAAATTCAAGTGCCTAAATCGAGCTCAGACTGGAACCAAGATGGGTTTTTATTAAATAGCCCTTGGCTTCAGAATTTGATGACTCCTTATACCAACATTTTGAATTTCTATTGACTTCTCGTAGATAACTTCTCACCTCCTAAGCATTTGGGAAAGAAGAAAACAGAGTGCTTGGAAGGGTAACAGTTAACTATGAATGTCTATAGCCTTATTTAGCTTATACTGTTAATAAGAATCTTAAATTTAATTTATTTTGCACTAACGTAGTGATATCCTTTCTTCTTCTTTTTTTTTTCCTCTGTTATATATTAGTAGACTTATAATTTATTAGTATTATAATCTAAAGAAATCCGGCAAAAATGATTTTTATCTGAGAGTAAAAACTTTCGTAACAAAGTAAATTTCAAATACGACTAATGCAAAGATTACTCAGAACACGTGGAGCAAAAATCATTTAGGGTCTATTTGGATTGTAGAATTGGAATTGGAATTAACCACAATTAGAATATAATCAAAATTAAAATTAATTATTTAAATAATTATTTAATATAGATTAAATATTGATTATTTAATATTAAATATTTTAATATTAATTTAAAATAGTTTATTTAAATATTTAATATTAATATTAAATAACTCTTTAAATATTAATTATTTAAATATTTAATATTAATATTAAGCATTTAATTTAATATTAAATAATTAATTTTTTTTAAGGGAGGGTTAGAGAGAATGAGAGAGAGAGAGAAGGAGGACGAGATAAAGAGAGGGAGAGAGAGAGAGGATAGAGAGAGGGAGAGAGGCGAAGAGAGAGAGGAGAGAGGAGGAGAGAGAGATAGAGGAGAGAGGGGGAGAGAGTGAATTAGGAAAGAGAAAAAGAGGGGGAGAGAGAGAATTGGGGAAGAGAGAGGGAAAGGGGGAGAGAAAAAAAAAAGAATTGGAATTGACAATTCTTAAAGGAGGACTAAGAATTGGAGCATATATAATTATAATTTCAAGGAATTGGCATAGAATTGAAACTGCAAATTCTATTGATGTGCCAAACAACAAAATTAGAATTGGTTGGACCAAATTCTACAATTCTTGGCCCAATTCCTGGACATCCAAACGGGGCCTTATAGTTAACAGTTGTAAGTACATGTTTCTATTGATTTGTTTTCAGGGATTTTTCATTTTTCCTTCAACAAGAAAAGAATAATAACTGGGGTCATTTTCATATTCATGGAACTCACATTAACATACTCCCTCCGTTCCGACACTAACTACTTTTCACCAGAATTAAGAAATAATAGTTTTAGTAGTTAAATTCATTAAATTTTATAAGCTTTTCTGTTCATGTCCTTTGACTAAATGTATTGATAATTAATAAATTAGTTTAAAAAAAAGATTAAATAAGGATAAACTTGTAACTTTGTTAATAATAAATGCAAGAAAAAAGGAAAATATGCCTATATTTTGGAACATTCAAAATAAAAAATGTGTCTATTAAATTGGGACAGAGGGAGTATTATGGATTTACTGGGCATACTTCTAATATTTTGGTAGAAAATTCTAAATTACGTGCGTTCGGTACCAAATTTTATAAATTATCTTTTTATTTTAATAATTTACATTTTTATGACATCCTTTAAAACTTGTTTTAAACTTTTATGAAATTTGTTTATAATTTGTTTAAAATATGCTCATTTTTCAAACTTGTTTATATGCTGTTTCTTGTTTAAAACTTGTTTATATGGATTTTAAATGTTATTTCTTGTTTAAAACGTGTTTAAAACTTATTTATATGTTATTTTTTGTTTAAAATTTGTTCATTTTTCAAACTTGTTTAAAACTTGTTTATATATTGTTTATTGTTTAAAACTTGTTTATATGTTGTTTCTTGTTTAAAACTTTTATGAAACTTGTTTATAATTTGTTTATATATTTTTTCTTGTTTAAAACTTGTTTATATGGATTTCATATATCGTTTCTTGTTTAAAATGTGTTTAAAACTTATTTATATGTTGTTTATATTTTTTTGTTTAAAATTTATTTTTATGTTGTTTAAAATTTTTTTAGAATTTGATTAAAATTTATTCATTTTTTAGATTTGTTTTAAACTTAATTGTATATTATTTCTTGTTTTAAAACTTGAATATTGTTTATATATTATCAATATCTTGTTTATATATTGAACACAATATTTAAACAAGTTATCAGTAATATATAAATTATATATAAATAATAAATCAACAACATATAAGTTATAAATTTATTTATATATTATTCTAAACATGTAAATAATTTATATATAAATAATAAATCAACAACGTGTATCTTATTTATATGAAATTTATATGTTAAAAACAACATATAAACAAATTATCAACAAAAAATCAATAATATATAAAAATTCAAATTTATTATTCATTATTTTAAATATCTAAAATACATATAAACAAAATATTAATAATATATAATAATATTCATTATTTCTTCGTTGGTATTTGAATTTTTGTCTCATTCTTTCCAGCGCATCTCTGCATTGATCTCTCTCCTACTCACATTTTTTTTCTTCTCGTTTCTTCTTTCCTCAACTTTACTTTTCTCCGTCGATTAAAAAAAAACTTTACTTTTCTTTCTTTTTCATTCCTGTTTGTGTTTTCGAGCTTCTTTAGGGCTTTTGCTTTTGTTGATTCAGGTTTGTTTTTTAAAAATTCAAGTCCTTTTTGTCAAATGATTTCTGTTTCTTAAAATAGGGTTTTCTGTTTGCAGATTTCTGTTACCGCTACTGAATTTAGTCATATGAGGATTGTTTATCAAATTATGTTGTTATTAGTTGCTTCTGACATTGGCGTGAATGATTCTTCTAGTTCTGTATGTTTGTTGTAGAGAATTCGTAATGTTGAAGGTTTACATGGTTCTGAAACTGTTAGTTCTCCAAATTCTCATCAATGGGAGTCACCAAAATGTTCGATTGAGTGTTCTTTGTTGGGTGTCAAGGTGTGTTTTTATTTTTTTAGTTTTATTTGTTAATTATATGTTTGAAAACCCTAGATTTTTAGGCTTTTTAGTCTTTAAAGTAGTTTTTTCGATTTTGTCTATGTATTTTCTGTTATAGACGAGATAAATGAGGGTTGTTGAAGCTTTGAAAGAGGATAATGTAACGAAACTCAATAAGATTTATACGATTTGTTTTTCTAATTTTTGCCTTGTTTATAAGAAATTTTTCCAACTTCTACTCGAGAATCTGTGGTATGGCTGTAATTGCGTAATATTGCTTTTTGTTACCATTTTATGTAATTAGCTCTTTACAAGATCAAGGCGAAGTCCATTACCTAATAAAGGACTAGTTACATAAAAAAATCTAAGAAAAATAAAAGCCGTGCAAGTGAAGAATGCTAATGTCATGGGCTGGGCCATACATTACTGAAACTTCGCCTGTGAAGTTTTTCTTTTGTTTTTTTTCCAAATAAACAATTCTGCCAAGATAAGAAAATCAACGAATGCCCTTACTGGGCAATAAGATTGTTGCACATTTTTGTGGGCAATAAGAAAATCAATTAGTGGACAATTTTTGTGGGACAGAGGGAGTATTTATTATGTGCGCACATAATAAATATTAAATATTTTGCATTATACATTCTACCACAGGGCAAACTAGAAGGCAAAAGCCATGCCCATTTTTATTTCTTTTATTCTTACATTACAAAAGTAACTTCAAACCGAATTGAATTACATAGAGTCCTCCAAGTCCAAAAGTCCATTACCAAATGGCCTCTCTGATTGTAGCAATCAAGATTGTTGCCATAGCTAACACCAAGAATGTCGCAATACCTCTTATAGAACCCAATTCGATCCTCGACCTGAGCATTCTTGCCCTTTCCACACTCAATCCCACCATTGATAATGTTCGTTATGACACCGTAACCAAGTTTCCGGCCCGTCGAGTGTCAGCTCCGGACGGTGACCATCTTCCGGTGATGACGTTGTGGCATGATGGCTTTGGTGATTGTGGAGTCATCCAGAACCAAAGTGCAGTTTTGAATGAAATAACTGGATCAGTTGCTACGAGGTCCGGATTGTTTAACAAGTCCACGCCAATGGCTTTTCAGCACTGACCATAGTTGTAGTTCCTGTGTGACATGTCAAAATACTTATTTTTGTAGTTCCGGTAAACGATTATGCAAATAATTATACAAATTTAATTGTGATTTAATTTTTTAAGTATCCTTTGAGGGTTTTTTTAATCATAGCATTGACCATATCAGAAACTTTAAATTTCTTAATATGGAATAATTCAATATATTATTTGCTAAAAACTTTAAATCTATATTATTGAAAATTATGGTAGAGCAGTTCAAACTTCTTCAATTAAAAGTTTCAAACTTGAAACTTACTCAAATCCGAATTAGTCAAATATCAGAAAGCCACCAATTTATTATATAATATCCTCTAAAATAAAGACTTTCAAACAGGTAATAGCGTAATTACCAGGATAGCTGGATAGGTCCTCGGCCGTAATATTGCTTGCCAGCAGAACATGGATAGGTGGGAGAAGGAGAACAGTAAGATGATCCTGGGTTTTGCTCCCTTGAGTGGCAATATCCCCATGCATATGGTCCGTCAGGTGCACTTCCCCATCCGCCTATATATACACATAACTCCCCCAATATGTTAAATTAATTTACGAGTTTTGTAATCTAATAGTATTAGAGTTATTTTAAAAAAAATCGAGATCAATTGCTGTGGAAGCCAAAAAGTATTAATTTACTAAAGAAATTGAAAAACCTAAGGTATGATCAAGGTGATTTTCAATTAAACAGACCAGTAGTTTCGTGAGAAGTCTGAGCCAAAAAAAGCAGCGATTTCTCTTTTACGAGTCTCGGTATTGCCAGTGGTGCCAAAAGCAGGGAATGCCTTGGCAGCAGAGATGAAAGCATCATAGGTATAGAATCCCTTGGCAGGACAAGCACCATCATTTCTATGCTTAAGCATATTATTGAATTTTTCCCTTGATATGATACCACCCATATCTCCGCCACCGCCTCCTCCGCCGGAGCATTGTGTCACGACCCAATTGTCGTGACGACGCAGGATGTGCGAGATGCTTGCTGGTGAGCTAAAGTGTGGGTTGCGGGGCAGCGGAAGGTGTGAGTACGTGCCGTAGGTGTTGCGCCTGTCTTGAGTTAGGCATGCCGACCCAATTGAGTTTGGGGAGCTTGTCGCTGGTCTGGGACTTGATTATGATGGATCTGCGTGCCATCTAGCCACCACACTGGTCGGGAGTTGTCCCCGCTCCCCTAATGAGCCCATGGGAGGGCGAAACCAGTAAGCATCGGAGACGGATAAAGGCTGAACCTCGGGTATGCGTGAGTCTCGCGGTGCTGCACGGGTGAAGTCCCTACGCTAAAACTCTAAGCCCGTGACAAGTGGTATCATGATGTCTGTTGTAATATCCCGTATATTTTGCTGATAAGTAGTTTTGGATAATTATATTTGGAGTAATTATTTTGAATAATTATTGGTGGATAATTATTTTTG
>CAODLS010726731.1:0-12982 GCA_948243855.1 Flueggea neowawraea
TGCAGTGCAATAGGAAGGTTGGTTATTCAGTGGAAAGATCCACTTAGTACTAGCCACCTAAAGAACCTACGACAATCTTTAGTGACAGTCAACCTCGATTGCTTATGTCTAAGCAAGTCGAGACCAAGTATCATTTAGTAAAGGACTTGGTTGCACAAGGTTAAGTAAATTTGAGGACAAGTTTCTCTTGAAGAAGTGAACTTAAAATGTAAGTCCATGCGAGACAAGATCTTAAGATCCGTTAATAAAAGTCTACAAGGAATAAGTTTTTTAAGACCCATATGGCACACGAAGTGTGTAATCCCTTAAAACATGATCTTTAATAAGATCTTTGTGGGCAATACACGAGGATAAATGTTGAAAGTTGACATTAAGCATGTTGGACAGAGCAGTAATCCACTCACACTAGTGTTTACTTTAGTTTTCCCAGTTCGTTGGGAGAAGAACTAAGATGAGGCTGATTTTGAACGTAGAGAGAGATCTTGAATACCTTTATAATCAAGAGGCTGTATTGCATTTTACAGTCATAAGTTTATTGTAAAATGACAAGAAAAAGTCGTATGTAAAAATCCATACGCCATAGGATGAATTCCTATGCCAATCATTAAATAATCAGATGCTAAAATTGAGAGACTTTTAGTATATTCTATCTTAAAATCAGAAGTAATCTTGTCAAGTGTGGATTAAGGTTAGATGGCAAAATGCATCGTAACCGAAATTTTTATGTGGTGTTTATAATGTTGTATAAACATGCGCTCCTCCAAGGTAATGAAAGAACACCACAACATATGATCATACTATGTGTGTTATATACACGATCATAGGGATGAAAAATATTGATAAACGATCTCACTTTTTCTAGTGTGAGATCTTACTGTGAACATGTGGTTCTCAATAGTACCTACCCTTAGAACCCTTAACACATTCAAAACATGTAGTTAAGTTTTTCTACTCTAGCTTGTCGTTAATGGTCATGATTGATTTGACCAAGAGTGTCAATCTGGGAAAGTAAGCTTAGCTATGTGGATTGTCTGGTGTAAGAGAGAAAGTTTGTTTCTAGACGCATTCACACTAGTCTCAAAAGTTTGTTTAGTCGACTCTCATATAGCGTGACACATGATGTGTGAACTATGAGTAAAGCTTTCGTGAGATCGAGTAGTTCGAAAACAAAGATTGTGTGGTTACGGACTAGGGAAAGACATACATTTCCAGCCGTTTTTGCTGCTACTGCATATACTTTTCTAAGATGGAGCTGTTCTGCAAGAGACGCCTACTAGCAGGATTGTGTTAAGAGCTGTTATATAACCCTAACAGGTGTACAACAAATATGCTCTTATCGTATGCTGGTCACGTGGTCTATTTGTCTGTATGAAGAGAGGATCGAGCATGGTTACGAGAGTGCTAATCATGTTACATGAAGTGTTAAGGTTCCGTCATGCGCGAGTGAGAGATGTTAGAAAAAGCGGTTCGCCCATGACGGGTGAACCGAACCGGTTGGTTAAGGTGTGAATCGGAATCGTGGACCGAGACTAATTGGTAAGCTCAATTGAGTTAGGCCCACAAGGCTCATTAGGCCCAAAAGCCCATGAAGGACTGTTATAAATAGAGATGATGGGGAGAGAAAAAAAAAAGGAGGAGAAGAAGAGGGAGTGAAGGTGGAGAAAGAAAGAGAGAAAAGAAAAGAAAAAAAAAAGAAAGGAGGGAGGGAGGAGAGAAGAGAAACGTTCTTCTTTCCATCTCCCTCCAAGACCTCATTCCTCCCTCCATCGTTGCCATGTCCTTTCATCATGCTTCAGTAGCATGCAGATATCGATCTGCGTAGCATCTAGACTGCGAAACAGTCGAACACTTTCGGCGACTATCCGACCGTGATTTGCTTGCGAGACCAACATAGAAACACGGTCCTACAGCCGTTGTTCGCTAGTGTGCTTCCACCAGAATCGAGGTAGATAACTCGAACCTATTTATTAGTTAAACACTCGATTCCTTCAAGTTCGAATCAACATCTTCAAAAAACTGACTCATAAAAAGTCACTTATATTAACTTATTACATTCACAACAGTTTAAACTAACGTGCTAGTACAACACCCAATTATACTGTTAAAAGTACAAATAAAAAATAGTTCAAGTTATATGGTATTATTAGTTATTGTTAGTAGGAGGAAGTCGGGATGATATAATTCGAGGGGCAGACTGGTTGCTGGGAAGAAGATGAAAGGGTAGAATAGAGGTGGCCAATTTAGGTTCAACAGGGGTTGAACCTAAACTGAACTGTGGCTCTACGATTTTGCACGGTTTCAGGCCGGTTCTGGGGTTGACTGGTCAAACCGGTGGCTCCAGTTCAACCCGTTTTAGTTTTTTAAAATTAATTTTGTAATCAATTTTTATTTTGGTTCGGTTTTTCGCTTTGATGCCGGTTTGAATTCGTTAAATGTACTTTTGAATATATATATTCTCTACTAAATTTTAACTATATTTCTATTTAATAAGTAGTGAATTTTACAAATAACAATAAAAAAAAGATAAATAATGTATAATTATAATAATTACTAATCATTTGGTGTATAATATTTTTTAATAAAATGTACAAGTAATTAGTGTATAATTATAATAATTAATACAAATATAATATTAGAATTAGAAGTAGTTAATTTATATATGTGAAAAAAGTAAAAAAAGGTTGAACTGTCGATTCAACAATTTTTAGAACTCTTAAACTAGAACCAACCTTTGAACCACCTGTTTTTACTATGCCGATTCCAATTCTGTGTCGATTCTAGTTTTGACCTATTTTGATCAGTTCAATTTCACGGTTTTGATTCGGTTTGGCTATGTCAAGGGTAGAAGAAAGATCTATTTGATAGTGACGGCCGCCTGATCCATCCAATTTGACTTTTGTTGCTGTGTCGATACGCCCTGATCTTGTGCATTTATTGATTTCGTCACTTCTCATTTGGAGGAGTTGATGTCATTTACTGTCATTGAAATACTCAATATTCGGTTTGTCACGCCAAACTCACTAGTATTTTTTTTTCCTTCTTAAAACTCGTTCAACTTTCTTTTAATGATACACAAAACTCACTTTTTATGGTTATTCATCTATTTAGTAATAGTTTGTTTAGTGTGTTGTTTTTTTTGGACTGACAGTTTATTTGGTATTTAATGTGTAATAAAATTTTTACCATAAAAAATACATGAAGGAGACAAGGCAATTGGGCAAAAAAGAGAGCAAGAGAGAGAGAGATAAGGAGAAAGGGCATAGCGCATTCCATGCTTAACTGCATATAGGGCTAAGCAAAAACTGAACCCAACTGATTGAATCGACATTGCCTCTATTGGTTCGGTTCAGAATTTCTCATAAACTTCGGTTGATTTGGTTTTTCATTTATGAAAAAATTGGTTAATTTCATTTGGTTGGTTTGGTTTTCAAACCTATTAATTGTTTTGTTTGACCTAATTCAGTGTGTTTCTTAACCAAAGTGAACTAAGCAAAAACCAAATTGATCTAGTGAACCGACTGAACCGAAGTCTATTTGGTCAATTCAATTTGATTTTTCTAATAAGCTTCGTTCGGTTCGATTTTCCATTTCATAAAAATTGGTTAACTCGGTTAGATAGGTTCGATTTTGAAACTTGTTCGGTTATTTCAATTTGACCTAATTCAATCAGTTTAAAATCAAACCGACTGAATGCTCACCCCTAACTGTGCACACTGCCATTCACTGTATCAAAATAGTGGATGCTGATGTGATTAGAATTATATGGATTTGTTTGATAATAACAATATAGTAGCATATTTTCATCATATAACTTTTATTTAACTTTGCTACTCCACACTTTCCAAATAAGTCCTATACTAAAATAAGTCCTATATGAGGAAAAAATATAGCCTATAACTTGAGTGCATGCATGATTGAAAATTATCCAGATCAAAGAAAATTGATTGAAAATTAATTATAATTTCTTAATTTTTTTATTGAAAGAGTGAGAGGTAAATATTATAGGTGGCGAAAGAGAGGCAGAAAAAAGAAAAAGAAGAAAAGGAGGCAAATGGTGGGAAGTTCACGGGTGGTGAAAGGTGGGAAGTCCCTCCCACTTTAGGGTTTTCTTCTGCACACTGAAAAAGATTGTGAAGCTGAAACCCCTCGGACTAGTCTGATAAAACGAATCTAGGGATCCCCCAGAAATCTTGCAGTTCAGATGGAGTAATAATTGAAAATTATAATCTTACACAGTACTGTGTTTTGTCATCTCATTACACACACCAGTCCATCACTCTGCAAACTCTGTGTCTTTCACTCTGTCTTTGTCTGTAACAAGTAAAAAACCACTCTTCTCTGCCCCCTACTTCATCTTTTGTCCTATTCTCTTACTTATCACGCTCTTCAATTCCACTTCATGGATCAATAAATCCATCACAATTCTTTTCTTTTTTTCTATTTCTGTTCGATTCTTCAAATCGAGTTTTGGAGCAATTAAAATGACTTACCAAAACAAGTTCAAATATTTTTAACCAAATTAACTATTATTTATTTTATTATAAGTTATTCCACTTCGCGTTGGTTATTAATCAAACCCTCTACCTATTAGTGTTAAAAGACAATTCTAGTATCAATACTGATAGTGTTTGTTTTTTATAAATTGCGGGAGCAAAATAAATTGTAGAAACAGATTTTACAGTGGAAAAAATGGAAAAAATTAATATATTTTTTAAAACTGAATAAGCATAAATAATAAATATACTATGAGTATATAAAAAAAAACACCACCATTACTATTATTTCTTAACCTGTGTAAACAGGAGTAATTCTTTTTGTTTTTTGAATAAGTCGAGTAATTCTTTCGATGATAGTCAAAACAGAATAATGATAATGAAAATAATTCATGTGTGATTAAATTAAAATAATTTTACTTGTTTTATCTTTTTTTTTAATAAGTCCCTTTATTTGTTTCTTATGAGAAACCCTTGATACCTCTGTCTCTGTGTTAGGGCCGAGCCCCCTCGAAGACTTATTTATGGACCCTACTGCCACTTAATTAACTTGAATAAAAGTCGAAATATTTTGCACAAATTGTAAATCGACGCATCAATAATTTTGATATTTGCATTTAATACAATTGAAATAGTCGAACTACAGCCACCAAAAAATTCCAAAATTTAATGATGAAGCAAAATGATGAATGAACAAACTCTAATGTCAACCAAATGTGAGTTTGAAACTGATGAGGGTTTTGTGAAAGAGAGAATGGTCGGCTTGTGAGAGTCAAAAATGAGAGACCTCGTCAAAGGAAAGCACCGTGGTAGTTGCAGTATTGATTGATTGGAATGGAATCGAGACAATAGAGGAGAATGGTAATTGTCTGAGACCCTTTGGTCAAAATTATCTGCCGAATATGAAATGTGAAATGTTGGGTCCCAATGCCTATAGAATGGGAGAGGCAAACAAGTCAGAAACTCACAACTTCCACAGGTAAATTCCCAAGAAAGCATGCATGAATGTGAATTCCTCTTTTACTCGATAGAATGCCTCGTGCATGAACAAGTAGCATGTGACGTGTTTGGTGTGTTTCACACCCTCGAGTCACTTCTTTTACTTAGTTCTCTAACTTCATAAACATGAAATTAGTTTTTACCTATTAATTTCAAAATAGTTCTGAATTACGATGTGAATAACATTAAAATTATCTCTTTTTCTTCTAGTATCCGCAAAAAAATTAATCATAATTTCACATTTTCTGAACTAAACTTGAAATTTTAACTTATTAAAAGATTACTCCCTCTTTTTAACAAAGAATGTTCTTTAAAATTGTAGTACATATATTACAAAAAATAATTAGAATATATTAATTATGGTACTAATTTATTATATTATTTCTATTAATGATCCCTCAGAAATATAATTTTTTTTATTATAAGTTATTAATTATAAAGATATATTCGAAAAATTACGTTTAAAACATTCTTGATTTTATATCGTTTACTTTCTCTACAACGTTCACTTTTAATGGCTGCTGTCAAAATGTTTTGATTTTGCTACAAACACTCGTCATGATTTTTTTTAACTGACATTTTGTGTGATTTGTGTGTTGAAAGAGGAGATTAACGTACAAATTACTAGAGTGCAGAACATAAAAGATCGAATAGTAGACAGATGAGATACATAATTCCCAATTTTTGTGAAAACATGTGTGATAGCTCCTCCCCTCAGCTATCACAGATAGAGAAGTAATGGGAAAGAATGTTTATACAATAAGTTTATCTTATCTGAAAAAGAAACTGCAAACAAAGAAAATGGATTTGTAGTTTGTTAATATCGGTATCAATTTCAGTGTTAAGATGTCTTGAATTTGATTCTCGGTAGCAGCAAATAAAATGGTACAACGTATTAGTATTGTTGTTAATTTCAATGTCAAAAGCCTTAAATTTGATTTCTATTGACAACAAATAAAATGATTTACAGAAAGAAAGAATTGTAAACAAAAAGATAGCAAATAATAATAGTTCGTCAACCATCCTGTTTTAATAGACCAAACATGATAGTCATCAACAAGAATTTCTATATAGTCTGATGACTGTTGTTTCATATGTTCCGCAAGCCATTTGCCTCTGAGTGGGAACCAAAATGCCAATATCAACCCAAGTCCAACAAATTTCTTAGCATCCAACCCAACTAGGCAATAATATCAATTACAATACGTTTTCATATAAATTAAAAAAAATTAGTTAAATTATTAATTTTATTAAAAATTATTAAAAATTTATTATACATTTAAATATAAATAATATAATAAAATATAATATAACTATTAATATTAAAAAAATAAATTTATATATTAAAATAAATATATATATTAGAATAAATATAAAAAAAAGATGAGTTATCTTTATCAAAAAAATAATAACTAATTTATTCCCAACCAAATGGGAATAAATATAACTATTGTTTGGTAGTCAAAGAGTGGAGTAAGAAAGTATAAATTCCCTTGGAAAAAACAACATTGTTTAGTTGAAAAGAAAGTCAAAAGTCAAAAAAATTCTTTGACCAATCTACTTAATACCTCTTCAATCTCGTAAAAATAAGTCATAATAATTTTTTCATATAAATTAAAAAAATTTATTGAATTAGTAATTTTATTAGAGATTTTTAAAAATATTCTTATAACTATCTAATACTCACTCCGTCTCATAAAGATAAGTCATAATATTTTTTCAAATAAATTAAGAAAGTTGAATTATTAATTTTATTAGAAAATTTCAAAAATATTCTTATAACTATCTAATAGTAATTAACAACACAATTTACTATGTATTTAAATAAGAATAATATAATAAAATATGACATAAATACTAGTATTAAAAAGAAAACAAACCTATATATTGAGACAAATATAAAAGAAAATGTGGCCTATCTTTACGGTACGAAAGGAGTAGTAATTAACAACACAATTTACTATACATTTAAATACGTCTAATATAGTAAAATATGATATAACTACTAATATTAAAAAAGAAATAAGTTTATATATTGGAATAAATATAAAAAAAAATAGTATATCTTTATGAGAAGGAGAGAATATTTTAGAAAGTAGTTTACTTTTAGAACATTCCTAGCAGTCTTATTAATTTCTCTTATCAAAATATTATATTTTATTCAATTTTTTTAATTATTTTTATTAAAATTTGAACTCGATCTATTTTTTCTCATTAATTAATAAAATATTTCTACTTAAAAAAAAGAAAAGAATTGAACAATAACTCCATATTTTTGAAGAGTTAATAGTCATTTCTTCCCTTTTTTTTTTTATTTGTTAATAAAATAATAATTTATATGTTAAATAAGTAAAGTTTTTACAAATATCAACACAAATTAATGTACAAAGTAGAATACAATATATTTTTTTTGAGGGAGAATTAAGAGGCTCTTGGGAATGCTCTTAGAACAAGATTAATACATTTTCCGCTTCATAAAGATATACTCCCTCTGTCCCAAATTGATAGATAATTTTATTTTTTTCACATAAATTAAGAAAGTTAGTTGAAGTTATTAATTTTAGTAGATTTTTTCAAAAATATCTTTATTACTATCCAATGAGTAGTTAATGATACAATTTACTATATATTTAAGTATGAATAATTTAATACAATGTGGTATAACTATTAGTATTGAAAAGAAAAGAAGTCTATAATTTGTGACAGATTAAAAAAGAAAGATGATCTATCTTTGTGGGACAAAGAGAATACTATTTTTTTATTTGTGTCAATATATAGACTTATTTCTAATTTTAGATTAGTGCTCATAAAAGATTAAACTAAATTACTCTTATTTAAGTAGATAATGTGAAAGATATATTAATTTTTTTTTTCAAAATTAATGCTTTGATCTACCTCAACTAATTTTTTTTACTCTTTTATCTTTATAATTTCTTACTCTTTTATCTTTATAAAATTAAGAGAGTAATAAACTTCCTAAAAAATAAAGTGTTCAAACCAAACAAGGGCAGAGTCAAAAACGAAATGTAAACGAAAATCATAACCCATTCCCAAAAGAATGGTTGAAGTTCGAAATGGCAATAACAACAATAATAATCCCACTACTCAAATTGGACACATAACAAGAAAACAGTAAAAGACATTTCTAGGAATTGAGTTGGAAGAAAAAAAATTATGGGGTCTAACAGTATACAATCATCGCATACTTACAGCAACATTATTCTCTTGCTGCACCACATCCATGATATTGAATGGACATGATATTACGCACTCATTTATAGGACATATGTATATGTTTCTTCTCTGTCTACTTGCTTCTTCTATCACTTTTACTCCAACTAAAGGGGAGGGGAACAACCAGAGAGAGAAGACACTTCCACCGATTTAACTATTATCCTTTTGGTTATTTTTTTCCCTTTTAAAGATAAAGATTAGCTCTAATTTAATACAACGATTATAACAATAATAACATATTAAAATAACTCACTTTTTATGTACGTGCAACAAAATAATTTTTAATGTTTTATCATTTTTTATCCGTTAAATTAAATTAAATATAATCTCCAATATTTAAAGAAGATAAGGAAAATTAGACTAAAAGGACAACAGCCTGTTCTTACATTTGCAAGGGTTTCTAAAGAACTTAGTCCTACGCTTATCTTAGAGTGACAAAAGACAAGTATGTATATTTCTTTTTACCAATTCAGTGCAACTCTAACGTTCTTCGTTTCTCTAAACTGGTGTTGGCGTAGCAACTCTTTGAACCATATTCGTCATTCGACGAATTATGTCTTCGAAAGACGGACGCTTTTCAGGATCACTGCTTGTTTTAATTTGAAACACATAATCAGAACAAACTATATCGGCATGTTCTCAATATAACAAGATCTGAAAAGACTTGAAGTACCTGTGCCAACAGTCCTGAATAATTGATGCCATTCTAGGATCAAGCCCTTCAGGCAATTCTAATCTTCTGTCCATGAAGCCAACAACTCCAACTACCTTTCAAATGGAAGGCATCTTTTTAGTATGTTTTAAACAACATTGGAGGGAGAGCAAGCGTAACATGATTCGTGTCTGCATTATGTGTTGATAATGGTGGACAGAATGCAAAGTGCAGTGTAAGTGTACCTGCAAGGGATTCAGATTGGTCCAAGGAACGGAGATGGTCATTAGCTCCCACAAGATGACCCCAAAGCTGAACACATCGGACCTATTCAAACCACGAATGTCAAACAAGATAAGAATAAATTTTGCAGCATGTAGAATAGATGAAGATAGATAGTGGGCGGGGGGTGGGGACCAAATCACTTGTAAATATGCAACTTCATTCACTCAAAATCGCAAAAGGAAAACACAGTTAAAAAAATTTTAGTGGAAGAACGCAAAAACTTGCTTTTCATTTGAAGGTTCATTTCGAAGAACTTCAGGTGCCATCCATTGAGGCTGCATGAAGAGAAGCAAGCAAGTCAGACTGGATATTAGGCACAGAAAGTAGTAGTAATAAGCATAAAAGAACAACTACATCTCTTATTGCCAATAACTTCCACATCTGCACCATTTACACGTAAGAACAAGAATTTTTCCATTTTAGACTAACATATTGGGTAAGAAATTAAGTAGAACAAAGAATATTACAGTTCCTCTTCCAGATTTTGCAGTCAAGAACGTCGCATTCTTCCATCTTGACAGACCAAAATCTCCAACCTAAGAGACATATTGCATGACTTAGTAAGCAAATTTTGTTAAGTTTACGAGAAGAATTTGGTGGCACGGACACATTACCTTGACAGTCCAATTTTTGTCAACAAGCAAGTTAGAAGATTTTAGGTCCCTGTGTATAATTGGTGGATTTCTATGATGCAAGTAATTCATGCCTCTTGCCTGCAGTAAAAGAATGAATTGCAACACACATCAAGACCATAAAAATAGCTCTTCATAGAGAAAACAACAGACACCATACACTGATTTGAGAGGGAGAGAGAGAACACATACAACGTCAAGGGCCATCCTAAGACGTCGTTTGATGTCCAAAGCCTGACTGTTTTTATGCAGTGTTCTGAAGAGGCTTCCCCTGCAATCAGAAACAGATACAATGACAAATAAGGAACGCTTACAAGTTGAGTTGGACTATCATTCATCAGGTAACTTAATTAATATCAAGCATTCAGAAAAGAAAAATCTAAAGCACAGAATAGGTTCAACATAATTCAACACATCTTAAGGTAACCCATAAAAAAAACTCTATAACACAGAATAGGTTTCATTAACTACCTGGGTAAAAACTCTGTAACAATGGCAAGTCGTTCTGGTGAATATACCGCTCCCATAAACAACAACACATTTGGATGTCTAAGTTTCTTCATTATTTTAATCTGTAAATGCGAGATACTGAAATCAGTGCTCCGTTCACAAGGAATTACTGCAGGGAATGGAAAACTGAAAGATTCAATCACCTCTTTCTTGTAGGCCTCTAAAGTTTCTTCTTTATATTCACTCCCAAAATAAACCTTGACAGCAACATCCTGGTGAGATGATTAAAAAATATATATATTTCAGGTCACTGTTACTCCAAAATAAACTTTGAAGGGATTTTCAAGTTAGAAGTTTACCGATCCATTCCAAATCCCACGATAAACAACAGCATATGAACCTGTAGAGCAAAGAAAACAGAAAACCATGAGTTCAACTTTCCATTCCTTCCGAAATTTTAATTTAATCTTCTTACTATAAGGTAATGATAATTATTCGAATTTTCAAAAGGATGCGGGAAGTTAAATCTGTTGACTTACTTATAGCAAGCACTTTTGACAAAAATCCATTTTTTCCTAAATGTTATTAGCTGGATATCCCAAATACATTCTTTCCAAGTAAGGATCAATTGGAGGTTATAATGTATGCATTCATGGGCATGAAATGAATAAGATTACTCTTCCAAGTCATATATATTTCGCATTACCAAAGTTGAGTATGTATCCTCACATACTAGCATCATAGCAGAATACATGCTATGACGTTCAATTATAACTTTCAAATCTACCTTGCCCAATCTCCTCCTTCAATTGCAAGTCTTCCCAATGAATTTCACATTCTACAGCTGAACCAGCCTCATGATCTCCTTTGCTTGATGAACTTCCATGGCTGCCAGTGCTCTCCCCTAAACTTGGAAATTGTTTACATTCTGATTGTCTTTGCGCTTCTGTTTCATCCTCCAGGACCTCTGGCTCCATTTCATTTGCACCTTCTTGGCAGTCTAATCTCAGCAATGCATCTCCTGGTTTAGCAAACTCAAAACATTCCATGCACTCAGTTGAAGAGGCTACAGGGCAGCTCTCTTCACAAACCTTGGGCCCTTTGCTTCCATATGCATCTGAATACAAACTTTTATCAGGAAAGGATGGATTTCTTTTGTGATGGACCTCCTTCTTGTCCTCTTTATCACCTTTGCTACGAAAGAAAAACATGGCCTTTGATTTAAGCAAAATACTAGTTTCATTTCCATTCTTTAATGTAGTGTCTCTTGGGCCATTCCGTTGATCACTGATGCAATCATCATTTGTGGTATTATCATTTGCAGTATTGTCAATTCCGCCAATGTGTAACTTCGCCAACACCTTAGCTGCCTACGGCCATGTTAATTCTAAGGGTTAGCAGAAGATTTGACAAAGACAGAGGCTGCATCCATAAGCATATACATTGAAATTTAATAGGATTTCATTCCTCACTCTCGTAATTGTCTTTTAATTGATCAAATTGTAAGAAATAAAATATCAGAAAGTTCACTAGCTCAGTCATTTTATTTACATCATTCAAAACAGTATGGCCTTAGATTCATAACAACAAGAACACTAAGACAGTTGCTTCATGTAACACTATTGGAAGTGGAAGAATCTCATTTGATGAGATCATGACAGCATAGTATATCTGGGAAGTATGGTGTGGTTGCATATGATTTTAGCAAAAGGTAATATAAGAAACTAAGGCAATTTTAGTTGAGCTCTCCCCTCCATTAATTCAGAACAAATTCTCACTTCTTGTAGTGATTTCTCTTAGAAATTTCTTCTCAACAAATTTTGAAACATTGCTGAACTACAGCTTGAGAGAATGGGAACTTACAAGTCCACCTTGCATCTCTGATGTGGCATCTTCAGAATCTCTTGCAGTATGTTCTTTTTCTCCAAATTTTGCTTCATTTGTGTATGCTTCATCACTCCGCTTCCGTGATAGAAGTTTCGAGGCCTGATTGAGGTACAATTGCACAAACATCTTAAGATGAAATGACAACAAAAAAACAGCTTTAACAATATGAACTAACAATGAACAGAATATAATAACGTTCTGTAAAAATGTAATACATAAGCACCAGATTGGAAACTGACGATGCAATCTGTGGCACTCGTACAATTGGTGGCCGTGGATGCCACTGAATCTTTTTCAAGTTTATCCTTGGTAATCTAGCATGTTCTTGATGCAGTCTCTGGTTTTCTGAA
>CAODLS010726803.1:0-11257 GCA_948243855.1 Flueggea neowawraea
TTCTAGGGAGAGGTAACCAGTCCTCAACAGCTGCATTTACAATGACTCGGCCATTGCTTTGATGTAGGTATGGAAGAGCAACAAAAGTTGGATACACATTGCCCCAAAAATTTATGTCCTGATAATCAATAACAAGTTCTAGAATTTTTAGGATGATGAAACAAATTGAATATTCTGCTTCCATTCTCACTGAAAGATAATGTATATTCTCAAGCATGACACCCATAAAACAATACCAGCAAATGGGGAAAGACGGTGCTATCAGTCACTTCTTCAAAGTAGAATGTATGACCCAAACTTGCAGCGTTCACAAGATGATCAACTGCATCAATTTAAAGAGAAAGTTAACAAGAGAAAAATTAAGATAGGGAATTTCTGTTTGCCTCGAGGTGGATCTCCAAGAGAATTGTTTTCCCAAACAAAATATTGTTTAACATTAAGCAGTAAAAGCCTCAATACAGTTCTATGTCATAATAAGATTCAAACTTTCATAGAATTAAACATGCCACGTATGTAAGCAGCTAGGAAACCTCAATCTAGTAAGCATTAATATTAGTTGGCTATGGGATGATAAAATGATTGCTCACTGATGACAGATTACTTTGTTTTTACCCTTGCACTAGCATGCTATGTATATAGTCTAGGTACTTTCTGCTCTATAAGCTAGCCAAGATGTGTGGAAAATTGTCTTAATAAATATCCATGGTTAAGCAGGTTAAATAGGCTGAGAACTTACTGACTATGGAATTCAAAGCCTACTGATATGCACTATTGCGTATAAAATTAACGCCACGAGTTAACACCCTTATCAAATATGTCAGAAGTAAGACGTACCACGGCTGTGGAAATTTATGGTCTCATTGACAAATCTTCTACATTCATCCTCCTTCACGACATCAGCAGCCATAATCATTACATGCTTAGCACCCAAAATTCTGGCCCTCTCACTAATCCCTCTGAGTCTATGCTCCCTGCGCGCAATCAACACCAGATTTGCTCTTTTCCTTGCATATTGATATGCAATTTGCTGCAGTCAGAAGCAGAAATTGTATGTAATACCACATAAAGATATACTTTGACATTAATTACAATAATTTTTGAATTATTGACAATCTATGATGGAGAACAATGGGAAATTCTGGTTGTCAAATTTCCTATAAAACTTCACATTAACACATAATAATGCAGAATAGATAACTGTAGCTCTAATTTTGAAAATTGTGAGAGTAAGGACATGAGACAGAATCAACTAGAAGAAAATTTCTACAATATTGACTAACCAGGTTTTATTTTAAGTGGTATTAAAAAATCACACTAACACAACATATCTAAAGTCAAATCCAATTTATTGTTTATTGCAATTACAACAGCAGATAACTAAAGTTCTGCCAGTACAATCAAGTGGCACATAATAGAAGCCAGCTTATGCACCAAGTTCACATCCTAATACAACTTGTTTGGCAAGAACAGGACATCGGACGTCCCTAAAAATTCCGTATCACTTATTTTTACTTTTCACGAGTTAATCTCCTCTTCTCCCAAACAAATCATTCTTTCTGGCTTGGCACTCTTAAGATCTTCACATTTTTTGTTCCACAACTGAGTGAGTTTTTCCATATTCTGGCTGTACGATGCCAAGGCGCAACTTCAAATTCTGGCAAGATTTTAACATTTTGTGATCCGCATTGGAGGCAGTCTTCCTTCAGGCTGTACTATGCTGAACCACTTTCCCAAATTCGTTTAGATATCAACATTTGGTGTGCTACACTAAAATTGACCTCCCAAATCCCTTAAACAAATTGAGCACACATGTACATTTGCAGCCTGGCCAACTTGAATTGAACTAGAATCACCTCCGATGATAAGAGGTCGAGGATTTGAATTCCTAGTAGAGCAAATGTATAAAAAAATGTGGACCTGACCCAGAATTAGTCTCAACTCATCGTTTGGTTTGAAGTGCCCCACATTTTCTAGCAGGTACCTGCAGTATTGATTCTTAATTTTACTGAACTTCTTTCTTCGCTAAATCGTATTGATTCCGATACTTTTCCAACCAATCAAACTATCCATATGTTCTGACTCACTCAAGTAGTCAAGTTTCTTGACAATCAAATCACCCAAGATTCTATTCCTCAAACAAATAAAAAAATCATATTCTATAAAACAAAACCGGAAGACTCCAACTCTAAACCAACAACAAAGAGTTAAAAAATTAGCAATAAAATTGCAAGAAAAGAAATGGGGAGTGAGTGCTTACTTCTCCTATGCCAGAAGAAGCTCCAGTGATTATAACCACTTTATCCTCCATATCCTCACTGTAAAAGGACCTGTACAGCCACTCACATGTATTGATGAAGCACAAAGCAGGCCATGCACAGGCCATCATCACCATGCTTGCTGGAGGAATCACCCAATTCAACACAGAATTTACCAAATCCATTACTTCTCCTCCAACCCTGTTTCAGTGAAGTAGATATGCAAGAACCAGATATATATGCTACAATATTCTGAGCTGCTTTCGATAAGAACAGTAAGAGAGTGATCAAGAGATAAGAAGAGAGAGAAAGAGAGAGAGAGAGAGAATACATGAATGGGTAGCTGAAGACAAAGGAGTGGCTTAGATAATCAACAACATTACATGCAACAAGGAACTTGAGAACACGTGCTGTTTTGAAAACCTGGCAGTGTGACGAATGGAATGGTGTTTTGGATGTGCTTGCATGATAACTGCACTCCCCTCCTTGTTTTCTAGTCTTTTTTCTTTTTTGGAGTTTATTACAATGCCTATCCGGACTTTTGAACTCACCTGCGCAGCTGCAGTTGACACAGCAAGAATTTTCAAGCGAAATTCCGGACTCATGAACGATCATAGATTCCACTAAACACCTACTTTTTTCCTTTTTAAGGAAAATATGCGTCTTAACTCTATCTTGAATTAAGATGCCAAATATTGCCTTTATTTGATACTAAATACCTAAATAAATAAATAAAGGGAGAGTTAAATCTATTTATAAAAAGACATCAAATATTATTTTTTGTATATTTTATTTTGTAATTTTTCAAATTTATTAATTTACAAGAAATAAATTTAGTCAAATAAATTTATTAATTTATGATGGCTTAAATGGAGTAGAAAGGTTCCGGTTTGTTTAGCAATGAAAAGTATTTTTGTATTGGCTTTTTGCCCTACTTTGGATTGTAACAAAATTTTCTACCTATTTTTTTTTTCATTATTAAATTTGAGTTCAGGAAAAATGAAGAGGTTGTAAGAGAGGTGTCAACTTAATTGAGATGTCTCTATTGCAATTATTGATTCCTCCGATTCATATCTTTATTTTAAAAAAAATAAATGTACTCAAAATATGTTCAACATTTTGATTTATTTTACTAAAGGTGTTTATTTTAACTAGTGACACATCTTTTTGAAAATAGATTATAATATGCTAAAATTTTCTATCTAAAACAAACACTACCTCAAAATCCTATTTTGGGTTCACTTGGAAAGACGTAAATAGACTAGAAAATACAACTTCCTTGAAATTAAAAAAATAAGTGTAGTTGGTGTTGAATTCGATTTTCATGATGACAAATGCAAAACATCCATGAAAAAAAGTGCAAAATTGCAGACTTGCTGATATTTGTCAACAAGGCACCTTAATGATTCATTAAGGTGCGTTAATGATCAATAAAGTACCTTATTGATTCATTAATGCACGTTAATGAATGCAAAATTGTCATCTAAGCATGCAGACATGTTGAGCCAAGAAACAAAAAAAGCTAGACACTGATTTAAGCATGCAGATGGTGCATTAAGGCACGTAGATGAGAATCAATGCACGTTATCGAATGATTTGAGCATTGTTGCGTAGATGGATTAAATATGCAAACTTTATTTGAGAAGATCAACACGTGTAAATGGGTAGCAACGCACGTTGATGAGCTTCAGATGACGACAAAGTTGAGACGCTCATCTGGATTTCAAATTTGAATATTCCTCGATGATGTCAGAATTAAATGAGTGAACTTTGAGAACGACAACGCATCTTATTGATTCATTAAGGCACCTTAATGAAAGTCTGGGCAACGACTGATGTATGCTAAATTTACCTATTAATTCAAGCATAAATCGATTGCATTTTGGCCCCAAATGTGTTTGATTGTGCACAAATTTATTATCTTTCGTGTTTTATTGAAGGGTGAATGAATTACATGAAAATGAGTTGGAAATGATGGAGAAATGATACAAAGTGAAAAAGGTTCGAACCGACTCATGATTAGATGAAACAATTGAAGGAAAAGTGCATAAAAGTGGGCTTCCCATGTCTTGGAAGGTTTGCTCGTGTCTAGGAAGCTTTGCCCGTGTATTGATTAGTTTGGTCGTGTCCTGCCAGAAACGTGCCCATTTAGGCAGAAAAGTGCCACGACCGTGGCACATAAATCCCACGGCCGTGGCACCTTAGGCATCCCAAATTGTGTGGGGACCAAAGCATATTTTAGGGGCATCTTTGGAAGACTTTTCTTAGGATTTGTGGGGAACCTTGAGGGTTATAAATATATCTATTCCACACCAATTTGGGAATCCTTGGAAGAAGCCACACGTCACCACAAAGCTTAGAGAGAGAAAGAGGATTCAAGCAGAGAGAGAAAGGGGGTTCCTTGAAGAGACCTATGGTCTTGGAAAGGAAACCCCCTCATCTTTTGCCTTCTATTTCTTGTTTTTATTTTGGTGATGTTGTTTTCCTTTCAAGGTTAGTTTTTATTTTTATTTTCCTTTGAATAATGGTAGTTTAGGTTTTGTGCTTGGATTTTAAGTTGTAACATTTGAAGGATATTTTTTATATTTATGGATGGGTATTTATTTTTGGTGCTTTATTTTCTATATCTAAAGATTGTCTTGAATGTGCCTTATGTTCTTCATTTAAAGATTGCATTGGATTTGATTTTACGACTTGTCTTGAATGGAATGATGTTGAGATTCGCGACCCTAATGTTGTTTTTGACACACTTAAGTGATGAATCGAGAGATGAAGCTTGGGTTAGGCTTACAAACATAAAACTTGTTGAGTGCTAGAGTAGGCATACTTACTGCCTTCAATATATTCGATGAAATTCCTCAAAAAGACTTAATGAGTCTAATTGGACTAGGTGAGGCTGAAAGGACCCTCCTAGGCAATTGTAGGTACGACTTGAGTGAACCCGATAGATGCCTTGGGTTAGTCTTGCGGAGAGAACACTCAATCCCAAAAACCCATTTCATTTATTTGGTAAAAGAAAATATTTGCTTGCATCTCAATTATTCAAATGCTTTTATATATTTTGTTGGTGCATTTTATGTTTTTAAAATCAAATCCAAAGCAACTCAAAATCTCTGTTTTTATTGGTTTCCTTTATTTTCTACCATTAACTAGTACTTGTTCCCTTTGATTCGATAATCCTAGGGATACTCCCAATGTAAAACTACATCGATTCAAGTATGCTTGCTAGACACTAATCAATAACAACACACCTTAATGAAACTCTAGGTAATGACAAGGCACCTTATTGATCAACAAGGCACCTTAATGAAAGTCTGGGCAACCATAAGGCACCTTATTGATGAACAAAGTCCGTTATTTATAGTTTGGGTGAAATTGAATTCTGGAATGAAGAACAACACACAGAGATCATTTCATAAAGCACGTAGATGACTATCAACGAGCGTATCATGGAAAACGACGCACGTAAAAGGTTGTGAAGTCATTTAAATCAGAATTTCCAGTCTCTCACAAGGGCTACTCTGAGACTTCCAACGGCTATATTTTTACAAGAGGCCATAAATAGACGTCCCGTAGCAAAAGGAAGATTAAGAAATAAAAGCTAGACCTCTGCCAAGACTTGCTATTTATTTTCTCTCTCATTTCCACCTTTGTAACCCATTTGAGCTTTTTACTTGGAATTATATTTTTGGGTTGGTGTGAGCCTTAAATCTCCTCCTAGGGTTTGTGGGGAACATTGAGGGTTATAAATGCATCTCTTCCACACCAATTTGGGAATCTTTAGAAGAAACCACACTTCACCACAAAGCTTAGAGAGAGAAAGAGGATTCAAGAAGAGAGAGAAATGGGGTTCCTTAAAGAGACCTATGGTCTTCAAAAGGAAACCCCCTCATCTTTTGCCTTCTATTTCTTGTTTTTATTTTGGTGATGTTGTTTTCTTTTCAAGTTTAGTTTTTATTTTTATTTTTCTTTGAACAATGGCGGCTTAGGTTTTGTGTTTGGATTTTGAGTTGTATGCTTCGAACTATATTTTTTTTATATTTATGAATGGGTATTAATTTTTGGTGCTTTATTTTCTATATCTAAAGATTGTCTTGAATGTGCCTTATGTTCTTGATTTAAAGATTGTGTTGTAATTGATTTTACGACTTGTCTTGAATGGAATGATGTTGAGATTCGCGACCTTAATGTTGTTTTTGACACACCTAAGTGATGAATCGACAAATGAAGCTTGGGTTAGGCTTACAAGCATAAAACTTATTAAGTGCTAGAGTAGACATACTTAGTGCCTTCAATGTATTCGTTGAAATTCCTCAAAAAGACTTAATGGGCCTAATTGGACTAGGTGAGGCAGAAAGGACCCTTCTAGGGAATTGCAGGTATTACTTGAGTGAACTCGAGAGATGACTATCAACGAGCGTAGCAAGGAAAACAACGCACGTAAAAGATTGTGACGTCATTTAAATCAGAAATTTCCACTCTCTCACAACGGCTACTCTGAGACTTCCAACGACTATATTTTTACAAGTGGATATAAATAGACGTCTCATAACAAAAGGAAGAGTAAGAAACAAAAGAGAGACCTTCGCCAAGACTTGGTATTTATTTTCTCTCTCATTTACACCTTTGTAACCCATTTGAGTTATTTGCTTGCAATTATATTTCTGGGTTTGTGTGAGCCTTAAATCTCTTCCAAGGGTTTGTGGAGGACCTTGAGGGTTATAAATACATCTATTCCACACCAATTTGGGCATCCTTGGAAGAAGCCACACTTCACCACAAAGCTTTGAGAGAGAAAGAGGATTCAAAAAGCGAGAGAAAGAAGGTTCCTTGAAGAGAACTATGGTCTTGGAAAGGAAACCGCCTCATCTTTTGCCTTGTATTTCTTGTTTTTATTTTGGTGATGTTGTTTTCCTTTCATGGTTAGTTTTTATTTTTCTTTGAACAATAGTAGCTTAGGTTTTGTGTTTGGATTTTGAGTTGTATGCTTTGAAGGATATTTTTTATATTTACGAACGGGTATTGATTTTTGGTGCATTATTTTTTATATCTAAAGATTGTCTTGAATGTGCTTTATGTTCTTCATTTAACTATGGAGTTGGATTTGATTTTATGACTTGTGTTGAATGGAATGATGTTGAGATTCGCGACATTAATGTTGTTTTTGACACACCCAAGTGATGAATCGAGAGATGAAACTTGGGTTACGCTTACAAGCATAAAACTTAGTGAGTGCTAGAGTAGACATACTTAGTGCCTTCAATGTATTCGATGAAATTCCTCAAAAAGACGTTGGGCCTTATTGGACTAGGTCAGTCTGAAAGGACCCTCCTAGGCAATTGTAGGTACGACTTGAGCGAACTCGAGAGAGGCCTTGGTTTAGTCTTACGGAGAGAACACTCAATCCCAAAAACCCATATCATTTATTTGGTAAGAAGAAAATCTTTGCTTGCATCACAATTATTCAAGTGCTTTTATTTATTTTGTTGGTGCATTTTATGTTTTTAAAATCAAACCCAACACAACTCAAAATCTCTATTTTTATTGCTTTCATTTATTTTCTATCATTAACTAGTACTTGTTCCCTTTGATTCGATAACCCTAGGGATACTCCTAAGATAAAACCACATCGATTCTAGTATGCTTTCTAGACACTGATCAACGACAACACACCTTAATGATTTATTAAGGCACCTTAATGAAAATCTAGGCAATGACAAGGCACCTCGTTGATCAACAAGGCTCCTTAATGAAATTCTGGGCAACGATAAGGCACCCTATTGCTCAACAAAGTGCGTTATTTATAGTCTGGGCAAAATTGAATTCTGGAATGAAGAACAACGCATATAGATCATTTCATAAAGCACATAGATGACTATCAACGAGCATAGCAAGGCAAACAATGCACGTAAAAGATTGTGACGTCATTTAAATCAGAATTTTCCACTCTCTCACAACGGCTACTCTGAGAGTTCCTACAACTATATTTTTACAAGTGGCTGTAAATAGACTTCCCATAGCAAAAGGAATAGTAAGAAACAAAAGAGAGACCTTCGCTAAGACTTGGTATTTATTTTCTCTCTCATTTCCACCTTTGTAACCCATTTGAGCTATTTGCTTGCAATTATATTTCTGGGTTGGTGTGAGCCTTAAATCTCTTCCTAGGGTTTGTGGGGGACCTTGAGGGTTATAAATACATCTCTTCCACACCAATTTGTGCATCCTTGGAAGAAGCCACACGTCACCACAAAGCTTCAAGAGAGAAAGAGGATTCAAGAAGCGATAGAAAGAGGGCTCCTTGAAGAGACCTATGGTCTTGGAAAGGAAACAACCTCATCTTTTGCCTTGTATTTCTTGTTTTTATTTTGGTGATGTTGTTTTCCTTTCAGGGTTAGTTTTTATTTTTCTTTGAACAATGGTAGCTTAGGTTTTGTATTTGGATTTTTAGTTGTATGCTTTGAAGGATATTTTTTATATTTACGAACGGGTATTGATTTTTGGTGCATTATTTTCTATATCTAAAGATTGTCTTGAATGTGCCTTATGTTCTTCATTTAAAGATTGCGTTGGATTTGATTTTATGACTTGTGTTGAATGGAATGATGTTGAGATTTGCGACCTTAATGTTGTTTTGACACACCGAAGTGATGAATCGAGAGTTGAAGCTTGGGTTACGCTTACAAGCATAAAACTTATTGAGTGCTAGAGTAGACATACTTAGTGCCTTCAATGTATTCGATGAAATTCCTCAAAAGACTTAATGGGCCTAATTGGACTAGGTGAGGCTGAAAAGACCCTCCTAGGCAATTGTTGGTACGACTTGAGTGAACTCGAGAGAGGCCTTGGGTTAGTCTTGTGGAGAGAACACTCAATCCCAAAAATCCATTTCATTTATTTGGGAAGAAGAAAATCTTTGCTTGCATCTCAATTATTCAAATGCTTTTATTTATTTTGGTGGTGCATTTTATGTTTTTAAAATCAAACCCAACACAACTCAAAATCTCTGTTTTTTTTTGTTTTCCTTTATTTTCTATCATTAACTAGTACTTGTTCCATCTTATTCAATAACCCTAGGGATATTCCGAAGGTAAAACCACATCGATTCTAGTACGCTTGCTAGACACCGATCAACGACAACACTCCTTAATGACTTATTGAGGCACCTTAATGAAACTCTAGGCAATGACAAGGCACCTCGTTGATCAACAAGGCTCCTTAATGAAATTCTGGGCAACGATAAGGCACCCTATTGCTCAACAAAGTGTGTTATTTATAGTCTGGGCAAAATTGAATTCTGGAATGAAGAACAACGCATATAGATCATTTCATAAAGCACATAGATGACTATCAACGAGCGTAGCAAGGAAAACAATGCACGTAAAAGATTGTAACGTCATTTAAATCAAAAATTTCCACTCTCTTAGAACTGCTACTCTAAGACTTCTAACGGCTATATTTTTGCAAGTGGATATAAATAGACGTCCCACAACAAAAGGAACAGTAAGAAACAAAAGAGAGACCTTCGCCAAGACTTGGTATTTATTTTCTCTCTCATTTCCAATTTGTAACCCATTTGAGCTATTTGCTTGCAATTATATTTATGGGTTAGTGTGAGCCTTAAATCTCTTCCTACGGTTTGTGAGGGACCTTGAGGGTTATAAATACATCTCTTCCACACCAATTTGCGCATCCTTGGAGGAAGCCACACTTCACCACAAAGCTTCGAGAGAGAAAGAGGATTCAAGAAGCGAGAGAGATGGGGTTCCTTGAAGAGACCTATGGTCTTGGAAAGGAAACAACCTCATCTTTTGACTTGTATTTCTTGTTTTTATTTTGGTGATGTTCTTTTCTTTTCAGGGTTAGTTTTTATTTTTCATTGAACAATGGTAGCTTAGGTTTTGTGTTTGGATTTTGAGTTGTATGCTTTGAAGGATATTTTTTTATATTTATTAATGGGTATTGATTTTTGGTGATTTATTTTCTATATCTAAAGATTGTCTTGAATGTTCCTTATGTTCTTCATTTAAAATTGCGTTGGATTTGATTTTATGACTTGTCTTGAATGGAATGATGTTGAGATTCGCGGCCTTAATGTTGTTTTTGACACACCGAAGTGATGAATCGAGTGATGAAGCTTGGGTTAGGCTTACAAGCATAAAACTTGTTGAGTGCTAGAGTAGACATACTTAGTGCATTCAATGTATTTGACGAAATTCCTCAAAAAGACTTAGGTCCTAATTGGACTAGGTGAGTCTGAAAGGACCCTCCTAGGCAATTGTAGGTACGACTTGAGTGAACTCGAGAGAGGCCTTGGGTTAGTCTTGCGGAGAGAACACTCAATCCCAAAAACCCATTTCATTTGTTTGGTAAAAAGAAAATCTCTGCATGCATCTCAATTATTCAAATGCTTTTATTTATTTTGTTGGTGCATTTTATGTTTTTAAAATCAAACCCAACACAACTCAAAATCTCTATTTTTATTGCTTTCCTTTATTTTCTATCATTAACTAGTACTTGTTCCCTTTGATTCGATAACCCTAGGGAAACTCCCAAGGTAAAACTACACCGATTCTAGTACGATTGCTAGACACTGATCAACGACAACGCACCTTAATGATTTATTAAGGCACCTTAATGAAACTCTAGGCAACGACAAGGCACCTTATTGATCAACAAGGCACCTTAATGAAAGTATGGGCAATGATAACAAAGCGCGTTATTTATAGTCTGGGTGAAATTGAATTCCGGAATGAAGAACAACGTACACTGATCATCTCATAAAGCACGTAGATGACTATCAACGAGCGTAGCAGGGAAAACAATGCATGTAAAAGGTTGGAAGTCATTTAAATCAGAATTTCCAGTCTCTCACAAGGGCTACTCTGAGACTCCCAGTGGCTATATTTTTACAAGAGGCCATAAATAGATGTCCCGTAGCAAAAGGAAGATTAAGAAACAAAAGTGAGACCTTTGCCAAGACTTGCTATTGATTTTCTCTCTCA
>CAODLS010726922.1:0-29565 GCA_948243855.1 Flueggea neowawraea
CACCAAGGTTCTCAGGAAATGGAGTATCTCTAACTCTTGGCCTCCCCCATTGCGAAAACCTCTCATTATCAGGCACTCACCAAACTTTTCTTCCCAACCAAAACATTCAATTGGGAAGAAGAGTAGACATTGGAGAACCAAATAACTTTGGAGCCATCAACTCATCGACATCTCACTCTTCTGCCACTTACGAATCCATCGACATTCAGAACAGAAAGAGGTTTGCAGCACAGCTGTTGCCAGACTTTGTGGCCTAGTTCTGCAAAAGACTAAGGCAATGAAGAAGCTAGAAAAGGAGGTCTCATGATCTCTTTCGACTATTTCTTGCTGTTCCAGTGAATACTAGGAACAAGAAAAGTGCATGGTAGTGTAAAGAAAGGAGGGAAAAATTTACATAGTATAGGATTAATACATGGCATAGAACCATTTGAGTTCTTAGACAGCTTAGGATTTGAGATTATATATGGTTAAGGCTTGTATATTATTTTTGTAAGTTTTGAAGATGGATAGATGGGTTTGATGTGATGAGAATTAGTTATTGGGGGTATATACAATTATATATATTGATTGTGAACAAGTATGGTGTCAGTTTGTACATCAAATAATAATGACAACTAGGCACTTTAGTACCCATTTTCATTTCCATCTTGATGATGTAACCCTTGATAATTTCTCTGCAAACTGACTGGTATTTGGTACTTGGATGCATAAAATCACATGATGATGCTATGAATGCAATAGTGAAAACAAGCCATTGCACCATGTGAGTGTAACTAAATCATGCTAAAAAATGTGCAACTTGGCATGTCCCCTTTTTTTTTTTCATGAAAATGACCAACCTGCTTATGAACAACCCACTAAGCCTGGTCCATCGCATACGCGGCACTAAATATTGTAAACTCAGCTAGACTGACTCTACAAATACTTAGTGAAAAAAGAAATGTTATTACCAAAGTGCTTAAATCTCCTAAAATTCAAAAACAAAAGGTGACCAAGTCAATAACGACCTTAAATTTTGAGGAAACTAAATCTACTTTCTACACTGAAAATGTCAAAGTGTAAACCAATGAATCATTGATTCATTGCAGCAAATAACGTCAATTTCAGACTGGGTTTCAGAGAGAGAGTGCTTACAGAACAAAAATATGAGTCTGATGTATCACTGTGGATAATGTGAATACAAGTGGAATCAATCAGTCGAGTCCATTTCCAAGAAAGTTACCAAAGAAAACGAAGAAAAAACCTAGCACAGCAAAGAAAAGTCAGCAAGAGACAGACCTGGTTTAACAATGACAATCTGTGGAGAAAAAACTATTATTTATTGTTGACAAAGTCTACTTTGGCAAAGTAGAAACTTACACTTATTTTATTTCTTTGCTTGCTTACAAAGATTGCTTCTTTGGAGGGGATACTGATGAATATCTTTAACACCTAACAAAGACTAAATTTTTGTTCCATACTGTTTCTGGTAAGATTACACGTTGCAACCTACAACTAAAGGGACAGTCATTTCCAATTCTAGGCAAAAAAGATGAACTTTTCTTCCCCTCTTTTCATGCGTATGACATGAAAATTTGCACAAATTGGAATCAATCAATCGATGTGTCTAACAGTAATACTATTCAGGATTCATAAGCTCAAAAACATATAATAATGGAGCTTCCTTACTGTCAATTGTCAACATCATTTAAGAGACTCATCATCATAATAAAATGAATCGGCCTTCCAAATATTACATCAACACAAAAAAAATAATTGAGTTGACTCTACTATTACAAGAATGTTGATATGAATGAACCTTGAAGAGATGTTATTGCTATGCACCAAACTTTGTTAGATTCATTATCATGGCTTTTACAGTCAAAACAGTACCTGGCATGTTAAACCATTTACAACCCCTCTAATGCTATTTTTAAAAATGATTAAGAAAAATATCAAACTGTGACTTGTTCTATGCCTAATGTAGAGGGTGAAGATTACCAAAAAAAATCTTTATTGCTTGTTGGCTCTGTCATGGCTACCTTGTATTTCTGCTAGCCTCCTTTGTGCAACCTTGGACCTGTAACACCATACCTCAAATGCCTCGGTTAAATCTGGATAACGAATATGCTCATTCCCTTACCATTCAGCTAAAATCTCTGCCTGGTCTCCTGATGGCAGTGTAAGGATTATTCCAACAAATGCAGATTCCAATGATTGCCATAACTCGCCGTCCATCTTGAGTTCCTTACCCTCTTCATCATTAGCCATGAAAGAATCAATGAAAGTGGTAATCCTTACAAAAGGAAGCCAAACCTTCACCATGTGAAGCCGTTTTGCAGTTGGCAAAATAACAGTACCGTACCCTATTGCTTCTAAAACCTTTGCTGCCACCTCAATCACCTTCACCTTCGTATCAAATCATTGCAGCTGCTGACCTGTGTTGCTTAACGACAAGGATTATCTTATCTGAAGCATCTATCCAACTGTGGACCAATTCCATCATGATTTCCAATTTGTTTAAAATCTGGCAGGCCCACGATAAATTTGATAAATGAGATTGAAATGATAGCATTCTCTCATCCTCAGAAACTGATTCTACAGGCTCACATAATAAGGCTTCTAGAAGACTGTTGAATCTAGAAATAAGGCCTTTAACACATTCTTTTACTTTAGATTTTATCTCATCGTTAGCTGTTAATAAAGGGGCGTCATCATCTTCTGTCAACATGTAATCAAGCTGCTCTTGTGCCGTATTTTTCAGATCATTCATGGAGGGAGGAGGAGACGATGTGGAAAAATGAATGGCAGATAGAAAAATCCTCCATATAGCTGATGCATTGACTGGCTGGAGATGGGCAAGAATGGGCTCTGCTTGTGATCCCATCTGTGGTATTTTTCTCAATATCTCCTCCTCCTCATCTTCTTCCCAAGGTACTGCTTCCAAATAATTTACGCAAGCAGCAACTATTTGAGGGCATCCGAGCTCAACAGCCACACGCAGGATGCCATGGGCATTCTTCACACCATGCCACACATCACCCAATGAGCCATCTATGATAACGTACAGTAAGCGGAGAAAATTGACATGGTGATCAAAGTCTGACTCTTCACAGTAAACTTCAACACAGCTCCGTGAGTCCAGGATCTGGCATGTCGGCCAGTTATCAGAAAGTCGGTCAGCAAAATATTTGGTTTTTGCTATCAGGATGTGAGAATGGCAATAAAACCACTCGTCTCAGCCATCTTGTGTTCTTAACCTGACAGCAACATCACTGGTTGATTGGTCACCTATTTTACTCGGTTCCTTGATTTAATTAGCAGTTGAACAACAGACATCATAAGTAGCGTCAGATAAATTCAATAATTATTAGACTAAGAACTATTTAGTAAATCAGAAGTAAACTGCAATAATCAGGAAATCAAAACTCTGAAAGATCTGTATAAGAAATAACTTGCGAAAGTTCAATACTAGATAGTTTAGAGACTGCACATGGCAGAGTCACTGTGGGTTCCTTTTATCATATCTAATAGAAAGCCGCAGCCAAAGACTGCAGAGCTATCAATTGCCCTAGGATTCAACTTTCAAGTCTCATGATATTATCCCATAGCCAAATGATCTGCACTCCTTTTCCCAACAATCAAATAAAAAAACACCGTACTGACATTCACGTTGAAATGGAAAAGAAATCAGTTAACACTGAAACTTACGGGAGATTCCATCCAAGCAATCGGCACTTTTCTTTAATGCAATATGATTTCCCTAAATGGAGGAGACCCTATAAACAAAACCAATAGAATCACTAGTGTTAAAAGCCAACAGCAAGAAAGGCAAGATTTATAGCATGATGTTAATCTGTAGAATTAAAGAAATATACTGCATAACAAGTCCCATTCAGGAGAACATGTGTAGTAACATCAGACTACAACACTGGAAATTGAGTAACTCAAAATGTGTTACAAACTACAAGGTGAAGGAAATGTAAACTGGAAATGTTGAACTATAATCAAATTAATCCAGAAAGCATCATATACATTCACCATAAACACATATAGCTCGATTAAACAGAAGTTACCACGGCAAAGTTTAAGCTGTAAAAATCAGAAGATAAAGAACGAACCCATATCCCTACCCAGATTCCTTATCACCCAATATTTATCCAAATATATATATATATACAAACATAAAGATACAATCTTTACGAGGACCTACTTAGAAAGTACAATTTCCCAGTTGACATAATTCACCTAAAGAAGCAAAAACAAGAACAGAAAAGGAAAAATGAAGTAGGTTCTTACTTAGAGCAATGTACAACACATGAACACAAAGCAAGATTCAAGAAGAGGCAAGAATCATTAAGCAAACACATAACCCAGTTCAATTTTTCAAGAAGCCTACCAAGAGAAACAATTTAAGCGCACAATAAATTAATAAAAGACGCCAAAAGTTGAAACCTTTATAGTGCTTCATAATTTCACAGCGACGAGCATACGAAATTTTACTTGCTATTTCTGTGGAACGCACAGACTCTACATAACCAGTGTAGAACTGTGTTGGGTTGGGCCTCAGAGGTTCACATTAAATTATTGGGATTTCAACGCACTCAGTAAAGTTTGCTGAACATATTAAATAAAAAAATTAATTTCTGAATATTTAATTTACCTTAATTAATAAATCAATTCTCTTATTTTAAAATATTATAAATATATTCTTAAAATTTAAAAATATATTACATTTAAATCTTTTTATTAATAATTCGTTATTAATTTATTAATAAATTAATAATATATCACATTATTCATTTTAAATAAAATTTTAAAAATAAAATTATCCATGTATCTATTTTATCATACGAGTATTATAAACCCCAATTTTCCTTTCTTTCCCCTTTTTTCTACATTTTTTCTACTTCTCCACTTCTCATCTGACTCAATTTCATCAGACATGTAACCCTAAAATAACACAAATTCATCACAGAATTGAGGAAAAAGTTAAGCACAATACACCATCTTACAGCAAATAAAACAATCATCAAAGAAAAACAAAGCCCACAAATCAAAATTGGGAATAAACCAAAACTCAGAAATGAAATCTCAAAAGCAAAGAACATTTTTTAACAATTTAAAATCTAACATCAACTGCCCATTTTGTTGGAATCGTCGGAAAGATCAACATCATCTCCATCCACAGCTTTCCACTCAAATTACCAATTCAAATCTGTAAAAGGGTCACACCCAGAAAATATTTTAATTCAACACAATCTGTAGACTGTAAATTAAACAAATGAAATGATTTTTGTGTTCCTTCCAAATCCTTGTGTCTCTGATCAATTTCAAATGAAGAAGTAATCAACCCCTGCAACACCAGCAACTTCCGCTCCTTCAATTCAAGGTCATTCTTGTTCTTGTTAATCGGGTTTTCCACTTTCTGTAGCTCCTCTTTATGCTCAAGCTTCTTGGAGTGTTCCTGAAGTGACTTCTTCCTAATTCCAACTTCTCATGACTTGTGCTAAGTTCTTCAGACCACTCTTGAAAGTTTCTTTTAAGAGAACCCAATTTTGTCTCAACTGTTTCAAGTTCTACAATACATTTCTCTATTGACTTCTGAACCTTAGACAAATCCTCCTTTTTCAATCCTCGTTACACTCTTCCACCTCCTATTTCTTTGTACTAAGCTCCCTAATATACTCATTCAGTTTCGTTTCTTTTAAATTAATATGGTCCATAGAATCTCGAATCTGTGTTTTAATCAAATCCGATTCCTTCTCCTTCATTTCAAGCTCATCAGAACACTCATCAACCTCCACTTTCTACTGCTGCTCGTTGCCTCTCACGACCTCGCAACCTGCACACCACCCACCAAGCCCGAACCCACCAAACATCGAACCCACCAACACCACCGTCACATCCCAATCACCAGCAACACCAGTCACCACCCACCAAGCCCGAACCCACCACACATATGCAACATAAGAAAGAAACATAAAGACAGATCTGAAACAAATCCAAATCAAACCCTTTTTCCTTAAAAACGAAAACAAAGACAGATCCAAAGAGGGAGAGAGATGGTGGTCAACAAAGAAGAAGCATAGAGGGAGAGAGAGGTGTGCTAAATGGGTTCTCTTTCTGGGTTCGGTGTTTGGTGGGTTTGTAGAGAGAGATGGTGGTCAACGAAGAAGAACCCGTCACCCACCAATACATGTTCATGGGTTTCTTCTTAGCGGGCTTCTTCTCTCCTACCTTCGGTGCCACGACTTGAGGACGGAACGATGGATGGCGGCGTGGATCTCGTCCGGCATAAGGCTTTGAGCAATCGATGAATTTGTTTCTCGTCTGGTGCAGAATTGGACGGTTTGAGAGAAAAAGAGAGGGTTTCGAGAGATAGAGAGAGAAAAATTGAGAAGAACGGCTGTGGTTTTAAAATTTCAGGAGGATATTTCGGCAAACTTTTATTTTCGTTAACTGAGATAGTTAAAAAACTGCGTGAAGGATGAGCTTACTTTTATAAAAAAATATGAAAATTAACTTATTAATTAAGATAAATATTAGGGCTCAAAAATTAATTTCTTTTAAATAAATGTCTCTTTCAAAATTATCATTTTTCTGACCAAAACAAAGGCAAAATTATTTACACTTCTAAACGTGTAAGTTTAATCGGCTAAATGCTAAAAAAAGGAGAAATTTAAGGAAATAATAACAGACAGAATAGGAGAAGTTAGCATTGATTGACCCAAAAAATAGAAACTATAAATTTAGAATCAGATAATCATATAATAAGTAAATATTAAAATGATAGTAAAAGTCTTCATATTCTGATAAATGATACTCTAATTTTATGATAAATGTCTACGTAAAAATTAAGCTCAACTTTTATTATTTAAATAGATTTATTTAAATAAAATTTCTTACAACAATTTTATTTGTTTGTTAAGCCACAATATGTATCCAAATTAAGCCACAATATGTATTTGTGCAGTAACTCCAGCATAGAACCACAGCTAAAACAGAAAATATGTAGGGTGGTCAAACCGAACGGAACTGATAACCGAATCTGATTTGATTAGTTCCATTTATTTGTTTTTCTTAGAAATGGAATTGTTGTTTATTTGACTATTCAATTAGTTAATAGCTTCAAGAAACCAAACCAATCGAACAAATTGACCAACCGGTTTTCATTGGCTTGTAGGTTGGGTTTAACGAAGAAAACCGATTTGGGCGAAAATAAAAAAGCAAGATCTGGTCGGTTTGTTTTGGTTTAACCGGTTTCTCCTGCTGCTTGATTTGTTCGATTTCTTATCGATTTGGATCACTTTGAACACAACTTCCTCCTATTCACCTTCCCATCTTCATCTGTTTTCTCCTTCGCTTTGCTTAACCGACGTCGCTTTTGCTCTTCGATCTTCTTCTGCCTTTGCTTCACATCTTCTTCTCCCAACGCCGTTTTGCTTAACCAACGTCCCTTTGATAATCTATCTTCTTCTGCTTTTGCTTCCCATCTTCTTCCCACGCCGCTTTGCTTAACCAACACTGGTTTGATTCTTCCATCTTCTAATGCGTTTGCTTCCCATCTTCTTTTGACGTCGACTCCGCTTTGATTCTTCCATCTTCTTATGTGTTCGCTTCCAATCTTCTTCCCACGCCGTTTTGCTTAATCGACGCCGCTTTTCATATCCAATGGAGGCCGTGATTGAATTTTTGTTATTCCATTTTTGAATTGATACTTAAAAGTGGTGTCTTGATTGGTTGATTGTTCTGTTAATTGTGTTTCTTTCAAGTGAGTTTGATTGCATCTGCTTAACCGACGCTGCTTTGACGTAGACATTTCTTGGTCTGAAGAGGGTGTTTGATACTTTAAAAAGGTCGCATATTTTTTTGATTAAAATTGCGAATCATTTTGTTGTTTACCTCAAAAATCTAGATTTCGAGTGTGTAAACAGATAAATTTCGGATGTCTATCTACTTTTTTTTTAAATAGATGTTTATCCACTTTCTTTTTTTAAATTCAGATTTTAATCCACCTTTATAGAAGATATACACTGTTAGATATCTGCAACTAAAACATTTCGGTTATTCTACATGTTAATCCATTTTTTTTTAAAAAAATCAGATGCTTTATCTATTTTTATTAATACAGATATTTGCAATACAACTGTATAAATGAATCCATCCTTTTTCATAACTGTCTACTCTTCCTACAAACAAGGCAAGTTTTCCTCTCATTTTTTTGTTCTGTAATATTAGTGATAGAAAATTTGTCTTTGTGGTTCGCTTCCCTCTAATATTTTCACTTTACCTCTTCAATTTTCAGTTTAACCAGACTTGCTAGATTTACCTCACAAAGAATGCTTTTGGATTTATCTACTAGGTAAGGGTAAGCCAAGTTTTTTTCTGTGACCATCGATTTTGATTACGCTACTGTCTTATGATGTGTTTAAAAGCTGTGTTTAATTACATATGTTTTTCTCTGCACTTTCATCACTTCTATTTCCCGTATTCTTGCTCTTTCTCTTACATTCACCGTCATGCCTTCAGTTCTCTGTCTGCATGCTCAATTTTTTCTCTTCAATGTCATTTGTTTTATTTGTCACATATACATTACAAACAATCTAATACCTCTTTTTCTCTATCAATTGGTGCAAAAAAAAGTAACTAGTAAGCGTGGCCGATCTTCGACAATATGACAAAAGATTACGACTTTATCAATTATCTTGACAGCTCAAAGGAAGATTAAAACATAATAGCTAAGATAATTAGGTTATAAACAACACTATGCTTCAATAATACAAATTTTACTCACACTATTGAAATAGTGTTGATGGATGAAAAGGTACTTCTCGATGCAAATTGGTTCATCATGCCTATATGTGTATATGTGCACCAAAAAATTGGCGTACTAATTTTTAATTACAGGTGGACGAATTCAAGCAACTGTAAAGTATGTCCTCTTGAAAATTTTCAAAGCTCTATTAAAATTGCTTGTAATGACAAGAAGACCAAAACCACTCCCCATAAGTTCAAAATTAACTTTATGTTCTTTATGACTTTGAAGGATGGAGATGATGCTTTGATCAATGGCAAATGTTTAAAATTCATTTCATTTGAAGATATTCTATCTAAAACAGTGGATGCAGAAATTTTAGCTAGTAAGTGTTTACAAATTGGCTTAAATTATTTTATATGTTATGTTCTCTACTAAACAATTCAAATTTATTATTAGATATCATCGGGGAGCTTACTCGTATCAGTGACCTCGAGGTGGTGACAATCAATGGCAAACAAGTCGAGCTAGTTATTGCGGAGCTTCGTGATGCTAAGTATTAATTTTTCTGATCATAATTCTAAATAATTTTTTATAATTACTAAGAATATTTCAATTCTAAACTCAATTTCCTAATGAACAGTTATTTGTTTTAGGGAGAATATTTTGAGTTGCACCTTATAGGTAGTGCTGGGTATGGGCCAGGCCAAGCTGAGGTTGAATTCTTCAGCCCAGATGTCCGGGCTTGGCCTGGTTGATTGGGCCAGATGCTTGGCCCAACCCACCCACTTAAAAAGGCCGGGTCGGACCAGGTTGTCCCGCTGGCCAATAGTTGTTTTGGAAAAATACTAATATTTTATATTTTTTTTATCAAAATATAATTTAACATATACTTTTGTCGTTGTGGACCATTTCTACGCGCTAGACCTATTCACTGAGGTATTGTCCGCTATGGGCTCATGAGCCCTTACGGTTTTGTCTAGGAAAATGCGTCTCAGTGGTTTGAGAGAAGAAGGTGTTTATAAGCGACCATTTGCCTCGACTCCTAGGCGATGTGGGAGTATGACACAACAATAGCCCCCAGTCGAGACTAAGGAGCTTGGGAACATAGCTTTTAGCTCGACGGCTTTTTACTCGAGTTCCCACAGACAACGTCAATTGTTGTTGCCTCGGAAAATGAACAATAATAAAGAAGAGAACTCGAACACTCGAAAATTGTGAACGTTGCCTTGAGACCTGAAAACACATAACAAGATGAGATCATGATGCTCTCCGGGAGAGTATTCAACGCTCAAGTCAGTAGAGAATTTGGCAATATAATGATATGCGTGAAGAGTAGAGCATCCCTTTACAAGTTTTCCTGATGAGTATTTATAGATGATGAATCAATGAGCGACATTAACTTCCCATAACATTTGTTGTTAATAAAGATTGTAAAGTTTCTGTTACAATCATAAATGCATTAAGTAAGTTTTATTACCCATGTTATCTCAATTGCTCTCCACTCTTTTCTCTGGATTACCGGAGATAAGAGTAAAGGAGTTCGTTGTGTTTCTTTTTGAGTGGGACTTGGATTTCAGTGTTGGAAAGGACCGTCTTGTAATTGCATTCCCAATCGGGGAGCATATGCTAGGCTCGCAAGTTCCCAAGTCCTTATGAGATATTTTTTGTACAAGCTTTTGTTGGACTCCCATCCAAATGAGCCCATTCCATTTATTCCCACTGATTGGGCTTTTTTACACGCCAGGCCCCATTTGTCCATTCTGTCACCCTTTATTTCGATTTCCTATTTCAACTCCAATTTTCTTTTCTTCTCTCCTTATCCTTCTACGATTTCCCTACTTTTTCATCTTGTAAATCAAATTGCTTCCTAAATTAACGATTTTCAGGCTTGATTTCGGTTCTTAATTTTGATTGCCTTTCATTCCAAATTGCTTTCAATCACCTTCCAATTCTGGTGTGCTTTGGCGGCATATACTTCCATCCTAATTTCCAATACTGCTCCTTCCCACTTCTTTTGTTTGGTTCCAATTTTGACTCCAACTTTGATTTCTTTCCCTGTTTGTTTCTCACCAAATCAGATTTTCCCATCCATAATTCACGCCTTCGTCTTTGATTTTTTTTCACAAAAATTATATGTTATTCGGCAAATCAGTCCCAGATTTCCTAAATAAACCTTAGCTTCCTATTCACTCCTCTTAAAACCCTAATTATATATTGCTTCATTCTTAACCCAACTTAATTTTTCTTGCCGCCATCCTCTTTCATTCTCCAGGTTTGCCTCTCCTCTTCTTCCTCAATTGATTTCTTTTCCTTCTTTCTTTTTTTTTTTTTTCTCTTTTTACTACTTTTCTGTTCTATTCGGATGCCTTTCTCATGCATGTATGCATTTGTCTTTTATGTTTCCTGGCTTCTTCTAGTGACTACGGTTCTGAATGAGTACGACGGCGGCAAGGGTGATTTGGGGCGGCGACGTTCTTGCTTGAGGGAGCATGATGATGGACGACAATTGCAAATTGCTTGACACAAACCACTGATTGATTCTACAGCAAGAGAGGCCCGCACCATTCGATCTTCTAAACCGTTCCTGCTATGCACAAATATGGTGCCGTTTAAACATGAAACGGTTCATCCATTCACTTCAAACGGCATCAGACGTGCTACAACAAACGGCACGCCATTTCAGCATGCTGACGACACCTCATCCTTCACTGCGAATAACACACCGTTTTTTCACTGTCAAATGACACGCCTTCTCATTCCTCGCAACAAACGGCATACCACTCCAACAAACGGCATACCACTCCACTCCACCTAGAACGGCATACCACTCCAACAAACGGCATGCCACACTTTAGATGATTTGCTTCGAACAATCCGCCATTTCCGTCCCAAACGGCCACTGCTTCCTTCTTCAGATGTCTCACCGTTTCTCGTCATCAGACAACACGCCGCTTTGCTCTTCTAACGACCTATCGTGCACTACTACGAACGACACATTGTCAGTCCCCAACAAACGCCCTATCGCCCATCGTCTTCAGCGATCCGCCGTTGGCCTCTCTGACCGAACGACCTCGTGTTCCTTGTCTTGAGTGACCAATCACCCTATTTTGACCCCTTTTTCTAACTCCGATTTTTCTTGATTTTCCTTATCATTTTGCAGGTTGTTTTCCAAAGCTCTTCGACTTCTTCCGTCCTTAACAACGTGTTCTCATCCAACTCGTGGAGTTCATCGTTTCCACCACCTCGTGGAGTTCACAATGTCATGTAGTTCACCAACTCGCCTCATGGTATTCATCAACTTGCAAAATTCGCACCAACTCATAGAACTTCACCAACTTACTCATCAACTCGCTGAGTTCACACCAACTCGCGGAGCTTCATCAACTCGCCTAGTTCACAACCTTAATGGAGCTTCGCCAACTTTTTCATCAACTTATCGAGTTCACAACCTCGTGGAGTTGACCTCCTTCTTAGCGGACTTCACATCCTTCTCAGCAGAGTTCACCTCTTTCTCAGTGGAGTTCACCCCATTCTCAATGGAATTCACCTTCCCTTTAGCGAGGTCATCTCTTCCTCAACGAAATTCATCTCCTCCTCAGCGGAGTTCATCTCCTCATCAGCAGAATTCATCTCCTCCTCAGCGGAGTTAATATCTTTCTCAACGAAATTCATCTCCTCGTGTAGTTTGCCATATCGATTGCTCCCCAATCACTTGGCCAAGTTACTCTTGGGTAAGTGATTTTGGTGGAGTCTTAGCAGTAGTTGAATCGTGATCTAAAGACGAAGTAGACAAATTATCGCGTGCGTGTGACAATACCACTTGTGGTTTCACTTGACCCATGTTTTAGCAAATAATTGGTCGCGTGCGTTCATGACAATACCGCTTGGGGTTTCACTTGCCACATGTCCTAGCGAATAAACTGTTGCTTGCATTCGTGACAATACCACTTGAGGTTTCACCTGTCACACGTTTTAGCGTTTGATCATTAGTCATCTCCCGGTTTCTCACAGGCTTGATGACTATATGCGATGTTCAATTTTCTACTGTGTGTGTTCTACAATGAGCGTCCGGTTTCCCACAAGCTTTGTGCTCCATTGCCACATCATAGCCTATCTTTTCATCGCGTGTTTTTATAGTGAGCCCGATTTTTCGCAAGCTTTTCTACTCACTTTGCGTATTTGTCACGTGAGAGCCCGATTACTCGTAAGCTTTTCTACTCATGCTATATTTTAGCAGTTTTCAAATGGTTCATTGTGCATTGATTATGAAGAGCCTATGCTCGGACTCACCCCATGCTCCAACACTTTCGATTATATAAGCTCATTTTCTTGTAGGCTCTTTTCGTTATGTGTGATCGAGCACTGAACTTACCTTAACATGTTCTTCACTCACGAAAGAAGTTATTTTTGCAAAAAAATAAGGCATGTTCTTTATCAAAGATAATAAGTTACATAAGAGAAAGATAACAAAACTTAAAGGATTCAACTTCTTATCACCATCATAAGTACACTCAACAATCAAAGATCAATATTCCAAGCGGTGGAGTGCTTAGTTGGTCTTATATTGATCAACCACTTCAAGCGTCATTCCTTATGTTTGACTCTCTTCTCAATGCTTCAGCATCAACAAATTGATACAAATGCTCACCTCGAACCAAGTTCTCAATTTTATTCTTCAGCTATTGGCACTTGTTCGTGGAGTGTCCACTCGCACTGTGGTATTTGCAATACACGTCCATATTCCTTCCCAAAATTTGACCGGTCTTTAGAGGAAAAGTGATAAGACCTAAGCCTCCTATTGCTGCCAAGATGGTAGTGTTGATAACCATAATCTCATTGCTCCAACATCCTGAAAGAGAAAAGAATTTGTCCAATGTGATGAGGTTGAAGAATTAGAGATCATAAATGCAAAATCAGCTAACAAGAATATTTTAAAGGAAATAAAGATTGAGAAGATGGAATGAATCACATAGATCGTGAAGTTGCCATGCCTATTGCAAGATAGGATTGAAGTTGATGAATGGATCTCATGGTCTGCGAAGCTCTTTTAATTTAAATTATTAGTTTTTGTTCATTTTTTAAACAAGTTAATTTGTAAATTTTAGTGTTTTTCCCTTAAGATTTATTAGTGTTTTATCATGTTAACATTTCAGAAGTTCTTAATTTCCAACACTTTAATGTTTAGTCCTATTATTCATTTGCTAATTCTTTTTGATTTTTTACAAATCAAACACCACAAAGTCTAAATTAAAACAGTAAAGAGACAGAGTGAGAAGATATAACAACAGGCTAAAATTGGCAACTTATTAGTTTGTGTACTTCAACTTATTACTTGCAAGATTCGATAATAGGCTAAAATTTCTGAAAATTAAACAAAATAACATTCTCACATTACCATATTTTCAATTGACGCATTACAGTATAGTGCCTAAATGAACCCCTTTGAAATCTATCTTGACGCATTACAAATTAGCTATTTGTATTTTCGTTTCCTTTTTTTTTTTTAATTCTCAAAATTCTGATGTTTAACTGTCTTTCTGCAAGTATCATTATTTTCTTCATTTATGATGTATTCACGGCATGAAGGAAGGCTTATAGGTGTTTCTATCATTTTAAAAGATATTAAACACTCAAATGCTTCTCTTTTGTTTGATCAGCTACTTTCTTAAATTTATATTAATTGAGCTTACTATTTTTCTAATTATGACAGTAACATGACAACATTTTAGAACTGGAAGATGACAACATTTCATCTAAGAAACGTCAATCTATTCTAGTCCGGTGTTTATCCTTGCCTGTTAGGAATTATGATACTGTCTAGGCCGCATTTCGTTTTCATTAATGGATCTTAATGCGATATGAAGTTTAATTTCTGCAATGGTTTTCATGGTAGATGTCTAGATGATGCAATGGTGCATAAATTGAATTTTGATAATTAATTTATTTTTTCTATAAATGGGAACAAAACGAGAATGTTTGACTTGGAATGAAAACAACATCTTTTTCATCCTTAGGTCATAAAGTTATTTGCTTCACATGGAACTGAAACGACGCCGTATATGACTTTTGTCAAAAAAAAATTTCACGCAAGGGATATAAACGGTGTCTTTTCATGGGCATGTCATTTTTTTAGTGTGGGGATTGAAACAACGACATTTTAAGAACCGAAGAGAAAAAAAAAATGAGACATGAAAGGACGTCATTTTGAGCCCCAAAATGTATAATTTTTAATTCCTTAAGTAAAACGTCGTCGTTTCATGCCCAACAAATTTTTTTTCCGGCATGTGAGGATGAACGGCACAGCATAGGTCACTTGAAGTCCATCGAAATTTTATTATTGACCTGGAAAGTGAGCAGCTGGCAGCTGAGTTGTCCTTATTGAGAGAGACAACAGAACGGGAGAGGAGAAGACGAGGAAACGTAGTGCAAACAGTTCATTCAACTCGAACTTAAAGGTAATCTTATTTTTTTAAATTAGTTAATAATAATCATTCATTCATTCATATATCTCACTTTCTTAGGCAACGATATATGTATTGGCACCCATCTGTAGATCATATCAGAATATATTCCCATCAATTCCGGTAGAACGTCAAACAAATAAAAGTGAATCATCCTAATCATGGTTGAAGAGAAAAATGACCATGATGGAAAAACAAGGAATAAGCAAAGAGTGTAGTTACAATTTGTAAGGAAAAGGTAATCCAATGTTTGGAGGAACAAAATATGTAATCGTGTTTATTGTAATCTGGCTAATAGTATATATATTTATTTGAAGATATGAGAGGTTGTTATATCTAATTATCAGAATCCTAAAGAAGAAATTAGCTAGAGTTTGCTAGTACTTCAGTGTAGTTTCATTTTTTTATTTGTTGTAGGGAAATTTTTTGCTACACTTGGTGGGTCCTACACTAGACCAATCAAAAACTGTTATTCAAATAATTGGCCCACTTTGAGAACATGTTTCAAGACAAATAACAGTTATTGATTGATTTGGTGTAGGAGCAAGACTCTACTCCTAGTGTAGTCAAGAATTTTTCCTTGTTGTATTTGATTGCTGACTCAGCATCCAAGCTGGCAGCGTTAGTTACATCCTTTTTCCTTCTGTTACAAGCTTCAGCTGTGTATATATATGAACTCATGTAATCTCAATCAATCAATGAATTCACTTCTCTCATTCTATATTTTTGATCTTATCACTAATGGTGCATGAACTGGAAGGATACTGTCTAGAACATTTTTTGATATCCATAGCTTACATTATTTACTAACATTACATTTTTGTTAAAGTAAGATCATTTTTTTTGATAAATATATCAAAAATGTTTTTTTAATAAAGTAAGACAATTTTATATACACAATCCCACGCATTGCACATATCACACATCTAGTCCTACCATATCTGTGAACCATTAAATTAACAATAAATGAAATTAAATAAAGAAGATATATTAAGAGATAATTACATTATCAACTGCGATTGATACGATCAATTACAAATCAATGCGTGCAGCAATTTTTTTTTAATTTTTGTCCTACTTTTTATAGTCATATGCATGTTTTTCTTAGTGTATACTGACTAAAGATACATTCAATCTCCTTCTTTTTTGGTCTGATTTGACCACTTATTTTTCTCTCATCTTTCTCTCTTTTCCTATATTCTCTCTCATTTGTCTTCTCTTCCTCTCCCCTGTCTCTCTCCTCTCATCTCGACACCGCTGTCCGTCCCACATCTCAGTCTGCTCTCTCTCACTCACGGTGGTCGGGACTCGCTTTTCTCTTTCAGGTCTTCGTCGCGCATGCTCTTCACCTTTGGATCTCCGTCGTGACTGTTGTTTCTCCATCGCCATGTTGCCACTTCACCTCCTTTCTTCCTCCGTCCGACTGACCTCCTCTCTCCTTTTTTCTATTTTTTATTCTCTTTCTCCGTCGATTGTCAGCCCCTCTCTCTCTCTCTCTCTCTCTCTCTTTTGTGACCTTCCACCTCCTCTCTCTCTCTCATTCACTCTCGCATCCCAAGGCTTTGATCTGCACTATTTTGTTTGCTCTCACCTTTGTGACGGCCAGATCTGGTAGAGTGGGGTAGCGGCTAGATCTGGCCTCCTAGAGCAGTGGGCTAAGGTTTATGAAACCCTAACCTTCTATTTTTTCCTTTTTTTATTTTTTTCCTTTTGTTTTAATAAAAGTATTTTTAAATGTTAACATTATAAATTGATGAGGTTGATTTAAAGTTTTTAAAAGATTGTTGTTTGGTTTATAAAGAATGTTGGTTGTGGTTTTTTTAAAAAATTATGAAATTTTTATAAGGTTGATTTTACATTTATTTAAGGTTGATTTATAGTTTTATTAAAAATGTTGTTTGTGGTTTTTAAGAAAAATTATAAAATTTTTATAAGGTTGATTTTAAGTTTATTAGGATTGATTTTTAGGTTATTTCAAATTTTGTTTGTGGTTTTTAAGAAAAATTATGAGATTTTTAAGAGTTCATTTTATTTTTTTAGGTTTTAAAAAATTTTATGTAGAGTTGATTTTAGGTTGGTTTTAAATTTTATGTAACATTTATGTAGAGTTGATTTTAAATTTGCTTTTAAAAAATTTTATGTAGTGTTTATGTAGAATGAATGTTAGGTTGATCTTTTAGTTTTTTCAAAGAAACTAAAAAAGTATTTTTTAGGTTGTTTATGTAGAGTTGATTTTAGGTTGTTTTTAGGTTTTTAAAAATTTTACGTAGAGTTGATTTTAGGTTGGTTTTAAATTTTATAGGAAGTTTATGTAGAGTTGATTTTAGGTTATTTTTTTATGTTTTAAACATTTTATATAGAGTTGATTTTAGGTTGATTTTTAGGTTTTTAAAAATTTTATGTAGAGTTGATTTTATGTTGGTTTTAAAGTTTATGTAGAGTTAATTTTATGTTGTTTATGTAGAGTCGATTTTTTTAAATAATTTCAAGTTTCTAAAAGATTTTTAAAAAGGTTTAATGCAGGTTGATTTTTAGTTTGCTTGAAAAACTTTAGAAATTGACTTTTAATTTAGTTTTTATATTTTATTTGGTTTTTAGTTAGGCTTTTTTAAAAAAATAAAAAGGATTTATATGATTAAAAGAATTTATAGAATAGTTTAAAATAATAAAAAAAAGTAAATTTATTATAAAATAAAAAATTTTGAAAAAGCAAATTAGATGAAAGTTAAGTAAAGCAAGAAAAAAAAGAAATAATTTAAATGTAAAAAAGAGACTACAATTAAAAAAAGGACTAAAAATTAAAAAAAAAAAGATTTTCCTATGAAAGAAGTGAAAAAGTTTAAAAAACATGGACTAACGAAGTTCATATGATTTGTTAAAATTTGCTACATGATTTGTTAAAATTTGTTGCACGTGTGTCAAAATCTAAAAAGGTTTGTCAGTTTGTAATTAATATCTTAAATGGACATGTTTTTGTAATTTTCCCATATATTAATATCAAATGATACATATGAACCAAACAAAACCGAATAAAGGGATAATTCTTGTATATTAAATATTTCATATAAATCTAGACGCTGAGAATTTGAAACAAATTGAAACGAAAAAATGGAAATTTCTCATATGCATACGATGATAATCCAATATATGTTACAAATTAATGATAATAACCGAATAAGAATAAATTAAAAATATTAACCAACGATATTAAAGATTAATAAGGAAAAAAATATATTATCAAAAATACCAGTATGCATAGAAACACTGGTAAAAATCCTTCGAGATATATTCAGTTAATATTGCAATGATATTTAGGTGATATTTTTGTCAATTTAAATTATTGTTAAGGAGCATTGACCAATTGTTGCTGTGATATTAATTCTAATACATGCAAATTGTGAAATAAAAATTTGAAAAAAAAATAAAAATAATTAACCGGAAAAAATAATGACACGAGAATTTGATTATCACTTCAAAAAATTGGGTAGCCATAATGTGCGTATAAGGTATACTTAATATTGTTTGATTATTTGTAGGATATTACCATATTATTGAATTGATATTCAATTGATATTTGAAGGAATCCTATACCGGTTTAACTAATAAACAATAAAATAAATAGGTTCGACTTACTAACCTTGATTCCAACGAAAGTTAGCAGTGGAGCAGGACCAGTTTAATGTTGGTCTTGCGAAAAAACCACGGTTGAAATATCAACGAGAGTGCTCGACTGTTTCGCAGTCTAGATGCCACACGTGATCTGTGCAGGACTCGGGACAAGAGGCCAGACCTCTCTCTCTCCTGGTTGATAGCTCTCTGTCTCTTTTTGTGTGCCTCTAACGGGCCTAATGGCCCAACTGGTCCATTTCATCCCTAACTCAATTGGGCTTGTCTATTGGCATCGGTTCACGTTCTGACTCACACTTTGACTAATCGAGTTTGATTCTCCTCAGTTGAGCTTTTCAATTGGTCTCGGTCGACGGTCTCGGTTCACACCTCGACCGACCGAGTTCGATTCACCTGTCATGGGCGTACAACATTTTCCAACAGTAACCAAAATGAAAGATAATTTGAAATGTATTTTTGTTGATTCTAATGCTCTGTTTTATTCATCTATTTTTCATTCTAAAATCAACTCCATCTTAATCAAATTTGACTCAGTCATTGTCCATAATGACTAGTAGATTTATGAATTAAATGAAGTTTATAATGAGTACTTAATTTACTTGAAGTTTTTTAAGTGAAGGTGACTTATTATTATAGAAACCTCAACCTAATATTTCCAATATCTTAATATTTAATATATCCACGGCTTAAATATTCTGTATGTCTGGAAATAATTAGCAACGTAATCAATGCATGATCCAGTATCTTTATTCGTAAACACCGACACATGTTAGCTTTCATGCACAAAAAAGATAGCACAACTCTCAGAACAAGCAAGCATCGCATACACATGGCTCTACCACGTCGGAAACTGTCATCACCAAAACACCGTCCTCTTTCGGCGTACTTTACAGGACGTTCAAGAACGCGTTTATTTTATCAATTAAATTGACTTTATCGTTTATAATAATCTCCAAAAGAAGAGAAACCTCTGCAAGGACATTGCTGCATTAATTGTGTATGAATATAACAGATCTAAAGAATAATAAAAATATAGAACATAATGGTCACCGACAACCGCGTCGACATTGTTATAAAATGGTTGCACTTTCTTCAAGGGTTTTGTGGGTTGAGAAGTAATTACCAAAGTGTTTTTTGTTGATTGGGTTGGGATTGAAGAAATGAAAATGTTGGTTGTGATTCATTGTGTCTTGTTTCTTTTCTTGTTTGTTCAAGTTAATGGTTGGCTCGATGCCCATGCTACGTTCTATGGTGCCAATCAAAGCCCCGCCACTCTTGGTAAGTTATTTCTTTTAGAAATTTATAAATTGTAAAGTTTTACTTAAGATATTTACGTAAAAAAATGTTCCTATCCCTCTTCACTGACACCAACCAAGCAAACTCTAAAAAATATTAAATAGTGGTAATATTCAAAAACCTTTTAGGCGTGTATATTGCATTTTTTTAAATTTTTTATTTTAGCTTTGTAACTCTAAAATAATGAATTTAAATAAATTTAAATTCATATGTAATTCTTAGGATGGCTCAATGGGAGGCTTCTAAAGAACTATTAGAGATGTAATAGTAGAATATGCATAAAATAATAATATTTGGCTTAGTAATTAATCCAATTAAACATATGTGACGGCTTGTACAATTATGAAAGTCCAATTAAATAGATATGAAAGTCTTCTTGTGATGTCAACTTTTAATTGACAGAAAGTTCAAAACTTGCAACTATTTTTTAAACTAAGTAAAGGATGATAGCATAATATGTATGAATGCAGGACCATCAATAATTTTTTTCTTTAACCATGACATCAGTAATTAATTATTCTTATGTTTAGGAGGTGCTTGTGGATATGATAATACAATTGATGCCGGATTCGGAGTGAACACAGCGGCCGTCAGTGGTGCGTTATTTAGAGGTGGAGAGGCATGCGGTGCTTGCTACCAATTAAGGTGCAATTATAGGGCGGATCCAAAGTGGTGCCTCCTCCGCGCCACTGTAACGATAACCGCCACCAACTTCTGCCCTCCGAACAATAACGGTGGGTGGTGTGATCCTCCTCGGCAGCACTTTGATATGTCCATGCCGGCTTTCCTCCGCATTGCTAGACAAGGCAATGAAGGCATTATTCCTGTAGTCTATAGGAGGTAACAAATAACAGACAGATGCAACATTCATATATTTTTTACTAGTTACCATTATATGATATATCATTTTGCGAATTATTAAAATCTGTATATGTGCTAACATAAAACTATGTAGACTTTTTTTTGAAAAAACAAAATTAAGTGCACACACATTATTGGTCGGACTAAAATTTTGATCTAGCTAATATTACAGTGTTTTTTAATAGTTGGTTGAAATGTAAAAAAAAAATGAAAATAATTCAAATTATTAGGAAGTTCAAACTTGAATTTTTGAGAAACAGAGAAGTGATACTTGCATATTCTTTTAAAAAAAAAACTGAAAAAGGAAGAGAATGGCGATCAATGGCAATTACCGTCGTACATGACCATGCGAACCCTTCTCCGCTATTTAAATGTTTTGTTTAAGATTTACTCTGATAAAACTATCAAACTACTAAACAAAGTATCACTTGAGACTAACTTAAATAATTAAGTGTATACGTTGTGAATTTCGAGATTTAAAATTCACCTCTTTTTGCAAGCAAAACTACTAGCAAATCAATCGTAGAAATAGAATATATCATTGCATTGATTTCGATTAAGCTTCCGTGGAATAGGGTATCATGCAATAGGAGAGGAGGAGTTCGATTCACATTGAGGGGACAATCAAACTTCAGCTTGATCATGATATCCAACGTTGGAGGCAGCGGAGACATAAAGGCAGCTTGGGTTCGAGCGTCAAGGACAAGATCGTGGGTGGTTATGCAAAGAAATTGGGGTGCAAATTGGCAAAGCAGTGTTGATCTTCGAAGCCAAAGACTCTCATTTAAGCTCACTTTGGTTGATGGCAAGACTCTGGTGTTTCCCAATGTTGTTCCTTCGACTTGGAAGTTTGGACAGACATTTTCTTCAAGAAACCAGTTCTAGTAAAACCTTGATCATAGCAAAATTACGTTTATTGTCCTGGAACTGAGTTTTTTAGGCAGTTCAAGGACATACTATAATTAATTTTTATAATTTGCATTACTTATAAAAAAATTAGTACAAATTGAAATTCAGAAATTAAATTTATAATACTCAAGGTGGAATTTATTAGTGGAATGTGATTTCAATTTTTTTTATCAATAATCATTTTATTATAAAAAAATGTATACAACTGCATACACCTAAAAAAAACTACAGCCGTATACAATTTTCTTAGTCAAAAAACACTGTGGGATCATTAATATAACTATTGCAGATCATCAAGAGTATACTTTACACTGTAAGAAGTCTTCCTAGTGACTTTGTTCGTATTTGGCCTGGAGTTTTGGAATATGCAATCATTTCTCCCCCTTCTCTATCTACTGTGCTTTCATGATCCCCAAATTAAAGTCAGTTTCTCAGGTGACTTTAAGTTACGGTACTCAAATTTTAAAAGAAATAATTTTAGACCATTAGATCTTTATAAAATAATTTTAGCCACTATTTTAAAATAGTTCTACTACAAATAAAATATACTTATGACCCAATTATTTTCCCATCCAAAATAAATTATACTGCAGTTGAAGTCCCTTTTTCTCTCTTTTACTCTCGACACCTTTTCTCCCCGGCCTCTCTAAGAGCATCTGCAACCGACGCCAAAATGCAGTAAAAAGTGCATTTTGGCGTCGGTTCTTCACTCCAATAGCAATTTGGTGCAAACAATTTGGGTTGCTACAGTATTTACCGTATTTATTGTTTTAATATTTGTTTTGATTATAATATTAGAATGTTAATTTATGTTTTGATAGTTTTAATTTATGGTATGTTTGTATTTTTGATCAATCAATGTATTCACTAAATGAAAATTAAATTCAATTAATAATTTAATTTGTTTAAAAATTATAACTAAAATAAAACTAAATATGAGAAATTTTTTCAAAAGATTGTACAAAGCACATAAATACATTCCTAACAATTTAATTTAACATCAATAAAAATATTCTTTCATAATAAAATTATGTAGTTTTAATATGTAGTTACAACTTTTAATATGTGTATGTAGTTAAAAATTTTATTAAATTAAAAATATATTTATATCCAAATATATTTTATTTTGATTTTATATTATAAAAATATTTATGTTATAGATTTATATGTTATTAAATTATTATAATATATTTTTGATAAAAAAATAAATAAAATAATTAAATATAGGTATAAATTGTTAATAATAATAAAAAAATGTGAGGAGTAATATGTTTAAAATATTATATTTGATATTACAAATAGAGCAGATGATTAAAAAAATTTTTAGTATAATTATTGAATTTTAGTGTAAATTTATGCATTTGGCTATTTGTGCTTGGAGATGGTCTAATCCCTGGACGATGACCAGCGTCTCCATCCTCCTCAACCTCTCTTCGTCGCGTCGACGGAATCCTCTTCCTCTCTTCTTTTACTCTCCCCGCTTCAGTCCGTCGCGTTTCTGGCTTCCTCACTGTTATTCGATCGTTGACGTTGAGAGTAAGTGCTTTACTTGTCTTATTTTTGTTGTACCTTGCTGCTCATGGTTTGATATTTCTAGGTTTTAGTTAATCTAAGGTTTATTGGGGTTATTCTGAATCACACACTGTACAACTTTGTGTCTGCAAGAACTATCCCCTCCTCACCAGCTCTTCTTTTTAAACCCTCAAAACAATCATTCAATCATCCACACGATCATCACTTTGCTGCTTCTTCTTCGTCTCCGCCACCGATAAACCCTCCCGCAATCCTTGTTACGTCCATGGCGACGGCGGCGACAACGACGACGGCGTGGAAGCCCAAGGAGGAAGGGTTTAATGAGATCTATGGGCTATTGGAGCACATAATTTTCCCACTTCGTCGGCTGATAAATCTCAGATTTGCAGCAACTCCAACAGTACTCTCAGTCCCCCGATTTCAATAATTACCTCGCTTTCATTCACGCACGAGCTGAGGTTTGTGTTTTGAAAACCCTTCCTCCTTGGGCGGCCACGGAGGAAACGCGTTTCCTACTAGGAAACGTTTCCAAATTTCTGGTTTATTGCGGAAACTTGCTTGAAACGTTTTTATTGAGTTTCCCATAGGTTTCGTTTCAGAAACGTTCTGGAAACGCCGAAACTCCAACTGAAGCACGTTTCCATGCAACATAGGTGTTTTCTGTTAGTTTATCTGGAAAATTTTGGGTGTGATTGGATTGGAAACTTGTGGGTTTTGCTTGGTTTTTTTAATTGGAGTGTTTGTGATTGTAATGTCAGATGTCTTTCTTTGTCTTTAATTTGATAAGTGAAGATAGAGTTGCGAAAACTTAATCTTTTTTTATATTGGTAGCTGAGGATTGAATTTTGAGCCGTGCCCGGTGTATTTTGGATGGAAGATTGCTTTATTTTTATTGGTTTTCTTAGCTTTGAATGTGATGTTTGTAAGTGGAAGCTGGAGTGATAAAGAATCCATTTTTTTTTTGTCGTAATCACATATGATCGTTGGTTCGAATTGGCGTTTTGTCTGCATTCCTTCGTCTGTTGGAGCTCTGTTTTAGTTTGGATACATTGAGCTTAAGGAATGTTGCTACTATATGTTTGTATGACCAGGAACTTGGTCATGAAGTTTCTTTAACCACATATGGAGTTTCTTTGACAGGGTAAATCAGTAGAGGTTTGACAAGCTGCTGGTCTACTGCAGAAAAACAACCTTAAAACTGCTTATAGAAACATGACTCCTGCATATCAGCAACACATAAAGTTGGAGTTGTTGCCTTGTCTAGGATCGATAGATACATAAAGCTGGAGTTGTTCCTGGGTTAGGAGATCGCCCCATCAATTTGTTGCTTCCTCGACTATACCAGGTTAAAGATGAGACCAAAGAAATATTGAGCCAGATTTTTTGATCACACACTTTTAGCTCGCTCTCTCTCTGTTTATGTTTCAAATAGTGTAAATCTTTAATGTTTCAATTAATTCGGGCAACTGATGATGACGATGATCTGTTAATGTTGCAATTACAAATGCTTCTATTACAATGACCAAATCAATCTGTAAGAGGAGAAAGCAGGAACCTAAGTCAAATGCTAAGCCAAAAACTTAAGCCAACAATGGTAGACAACCCAATAAGGAGATGGTGCAGAAGCATCGAGTACTTCTTCTTGGATAACTGGCAGAGAGTTTGAGTTTTAGCTTTATGGGTTAGTCTCATGGAAATTCTGTTTATCTGGAAATATGTTCAGTATGGATGTAGAGCTGCATATGTTGTGATGGGTCATTGTGTTTGCTTTGCCAAAGGTGCGGCCGAGACCCTGAAACTGAGCATGGCAATAATTTTATTGCCTGTTTGTCGTAACATAATCACCTGGCTCAAGAACAGGACTAAACTGGCCAAAGGTCAGAGGAAGAGAGAAAAGCAGAAAAATCATATTATAGGGGTGGTAGAAAAGCAGAAAAGTCAGATTATAACGGTGATAGACAAACAGGACAAAATTAGGTGTAATCCTATTACAGATTTTTGTTGTAACTAAACAAAATTAATGATGATTTACATTTTTTCATTATTGACTTGTGTAACATTTGGTGTTTTATTTAATTTATGACTTCGAGTTTTGAAATTTTTGGATTAAAATTTGATTTTAATAGTTAATTAAGAAAAAAAATCAACTTGTCATTATTTTTAGGATTATATTTGAAATAGGTTGAGGACAAATAATTTTTACGTAGACGCTAGGCAAAAAGAATTAAATTTTAAGAAGCAATTGTTGATCTTAATTAGTTATGAAATTCTAATCAAGAAAGTAATTAAAATTAAGACAATAAAAAATATCATTGTTGAGTATAATTTTTTTGTTGATCAAACCAGTGAAGGATTCTTTGTAAACCATTAGTAAAGACTGATAAATTCTAAATTAGTTTATTCATCAAATTTTGCTAATTACTCAGTTTAACATAAAAATATGTTTATCAAATTTTGCTAATTGCAGGTAAGTTTTTACCATAGTGAATGATAATGATCTTAAGTACGTCATTTCTTCTTGGATTAAGAGTTGAACATGTCATTGTTTTGTCATTTTAAGAATTTGATATTCATAACACAAATTATGTCATTTAGATTATATGTTATGTTATTTTGAGAATTTAAAACGACAAATGAAAAAGTCACACAAAAGTGAACTAAAATCATATAAATAGAGGTTAGAATGATAAATTTATCAATTTTTTATTATTTTAAGAATTGGTTATTCATAACGCAAATGATGTCATTTATATTACACATTATGTTATTTTGAGAAGTTAAAATGACAAATGAAAAAGTCACACAAAAGTGAATAAAAATCACACTAGTAGAATTTTTTTTTCATGAAAGGTTAGAGAATGGGATATCAGTAGTGCACCATGACATCCCAAATAAGTTATCAACCTATTAACACCATTTCATGCTCCTGTGCTCCATAATATTATTAAAGATAAATAGAAAATGGTGAATACAAAGCTAGAACATGATGGAGTCTACATGAAACGGTAGCTCTCCCTAGATGAAAAATCATCACAAATAAGTTTATTACAAGAATTAGGAAAACTATGCCACCAGTGTGTGCCAGTGGACCGTGCCCTAAAGTTTTCAAGACAATCTGTCACCTTGTTCCCTTCTCTATAAATGTGTTAAACCACCGTTGTTATGGTCGCAAGGTGAGTCAAGCATTCCGTGCATAAAGATGACATAAATGTGTTAAACCACCATTGTTAGGCGCCTTTCGGGGAAGCCTTGAAATGCCAAGATTTCAAAAACACAACATCTCATCCGTTGTGCCCTTCATGCAACCAACCCGAAAAACATCTGCCTCTTATACATTTCCACAAGGCGCGCAACATATGATAGACATTGATAGGCTGACTGTGAAAGATGTACCCATTCCATGTTTTCCAAAGAATCCAAAGGGCGCTAACAATGCCCACATTCCAGAGAGCTTTCATTTGAGAACTCAAATGCACATTCATAGCAGCCAAAATCAACGTATTTAGATCTCCATCACAATGAACCCGAACACCAAACAACGAGGAGATGTCGTTTCAAATTTTCCTGCTAACTCGACAGTGTACAAACAAATGAGTTAAATTTTCACAATCATCCAAACAAAAAGAGCATATGGAAGGAAAGCTGAAACACTTCTTCCATAACTGATCCTCAGTAGGGAGATATCCCAAGGAAGCTCGCCAGCCTATAGTTATTGAGAAGGAGGTATGAAATTCCTTTAAAAAACCTTGTTCCAAACCACAAGTTCCCTATGCCCATGCAACAACCTATAAAAGATTTTGATTGAGAATTAGCCATTTGTAGAATCTTGCCATATGCAAACATCTTTCCCCTCCTGAAGAAACTTTACACTCTCAACCACTTGCTGAATCTCAGCACACAGAGAGATAGGTAGAGACTAGGATCCATTTGCGAAAAAATGTTGTACCCTCTCCATCAATGAGCTTTGTTGCTAGAATGACAAAGATAAATGCTTAGCCACAATTGGATGCAGCCATGTTCCTGTCCAGAAGTTTATTTTTTGTGTCCTTAGTAATCAACCAACACTAGTGAGCCAAATTTTCATAGACACTTTTAATGGATGACCAAACATAGGAACAAAAATAAGTCTTCCGATGAAAACCTGAAGCCGTCAAGAATCAAGACTCCAGCACAAGCAATGCCAGAGCAGATCTAGTCAGAAACCTCCACGTAATAGATCCCAACATTATCTCGTTGAGCAAACCAATATCTTTCAACCCGAGACACCCCTCCATGATTGAAGCACAACAAATTGACCATGGACCATTACCAGTTTATACGAAGCAATAGAGTCTGTCCAGATAAAATTACAAATTTGTCTATTAAGTTTGGCCACCATCTACTCAAGCCATCTACAAATAGCGAAGGAGTGGAACAAAGAGCTTTGAATGATAGATGAAACTAACATTATTCTATCGGCCATAGACAAAGAAGATCCCATCCATGTACTGTTGAACCAAGTTTGATCCACATGAAAATTCCCTCTAAGTTTTGATGATTTAACAAAACAATTGACAAAGTTAAGCTATGCACTTTGAATTTTTCCAGAATGGCTACAATGCACGTAATACCAGATACTATATGCGCAGTACCTTGTACATCAGAAGATAGAATGGTCCAATCCTTTATTATGTGCGCGTTATACAAGATAAAATCAACGTAGTAAAGAGGAAATTGATTCAGGTGAAATATTATGCACGTAGTATGGAATACTATGCGCGTAGACAAGACTTGAATCCAAACTGGAAAGAAATATGCGCGTAGAAGGAAAGAGCTACATTTTGAAGAAGATTCTTACTATGCACGTAGTAAGGGATACTATACGCGTAAATGGGTATGACATGCTATTTTCAGCAGGCGACAAATTCTGTTATGATATGTCAGACATTCAAAAAGACAATATTTGCTGAAAGATCATATTACGCCAGAAGATCATGTGCTACGCACACAGAACTTGTGTTACGCACGTAGAGCTGGATGAGACAAATCTGAGACGCTCCTTAGGAATTTCAGATTTGAATATTCCCTGACACCATATGACATAATCACGTGAGAAATCAAAGACGCAATCTTGGATGTCCGTCTATGCCCGTAGAAGACAGTGTAATGCACGCATAATCGAAGCATTACTGCCGTAGTTCAAATGCTACGCACGTAGTAGACACCAGGTTTTTAATTAAATCAAGCAGTGGATACTGGGTGTAATACTATGCACGCAGAAGAGGGATCACAACGCGTAATACTCTGATAGAAATGGATACTACTCACACACTACTTATAGTATGTGCATAGTAAGGACTGAGGTCAGCAATATCAACATTTTGCAGCTCTCTCACAATGGATTATTTAAGCCCCACAATGGCTATTTCTAAGAGAGTAGCTATAAATAGAGGTACGCTCTTCAGAGACAAATAGAGAACACATTGAGAGTGTGCCCAAGCTTTGCTAATTTCATTCTTGACTTTCTCTCTCTAAGTGTTTTCAAGTTCTTACACCACAATTAAGCGTTTGTGTTACCATTTGCTTTGAAAGTTGATGTCAGAATATCATTCACGTTCTGTTAAACCTTTTTTAATCAAGCTTTGGTTGTAAAACTTGTGAGTAGAATAGGTTTGCTTGTTTGGTGCCTTTAAAAAAACAAGTGGTTGGTGGTTTACTTGTTGAGCCAGTTAAAAACAAGTGGTTCTAAAGGTTTTCTTGTGAGCCTGAAAAACAAGAGGTTGTAACGGTCTGCCTCCACCCGCAAGTGAGGAAGAGATAGTGGATTGAAATTCTCTAGTTCAGGCTAGAGGAGTGGACGTAGGTCAAGGAGGACCGAACCATTATAAATCTTGGATTTGTTTTCTCTATCTCTTACTTACTTTCATTTCAGTTTCTGAGCTTGTGTGTGTTGCATTGAGCTATTGATTTCTGTTTTCAAAATATTGCAAAAAGTTTTAAAAAGCTTCTATACTTAGCAAAAAATCCAATTCACCCACCTCTTGGATAACCATATTGGGATTACATGTACTAAAATTGCTGACAATTTTATCTGCTATAAGTTATAAAACCTTCTTCCGTGGAGCACCAAAAAAGATAGGAACACCCATATAAAGAAAA
>CAODLS010727075.1:0-26284 GCA_948243855.1 Flueggea neowawraea
TCATCCCGGATCATTTCTAACACTTAACAACATCAAACCTAACATGATTACATCATTCACCATCCATTGGTATTCCCAAAAGTCCTCCATATCATATTCGAAAACTATAGGGATCATAGTTGGAAAGTACGGGATATTACACACACTTTTGCTTTAGTCTCATATCCATGATATATGTTTTGACTCGAAAACTGATTTGATACGATTTCGTGCCTGCTAGTTGTCTTGTTTGCTAACAGTTTTGAAACTGTTTTTGAAAAGTTGTTATCTATATATCATGTATATATAGGTATACTTATTTATACCTACTTGTGATATTTTTAAACCTTTTTCAAAACAGCCTTTGTGAGATATGTATGAGGTGGTCTGAAGTGTTTTCCCTCACTGGGTTTGACCCCCTTTATTTTATGTCTACTTTTGATCATGATCTTCTAGGTCTACAGATTTTTGGCTTCGGCAACTACACCTCATCTTGGATACCAATGATGCGTTTTTTGGTTAGTGATGCCCTTTTGTTTGGGCTCTTCTTTGTTTTGATGTTAAAGCTCCATACCGGGATGTTGTCGGGTTACTAGGGTTGCCATTTTGTATTTTGATACATTACTGTTTGATTTTATCCGCTGTCGTATATTTACCTTATTTTGATATATATTTATCAATTTATTTTCATATGTCACTTATGATTATATTTTAAATGTTTTTGATTAAATAAACTTTTAAATCAAACATTTTTTGATAATTAAATATTTGGGATGTAATTCTGCATTTTGAGGCTTGTGTGAGATGGGTCGGGCTCTCATAGACGGTTTGTCTCGTACGTCGCACATGGTCTGAAAATGGGTCATGACAGTACTGTTCTCCGAGGCTTGTGCGAGATGGGTTGGACCTCCAGTTCGGTTTACCTCGTATGCCGGGCATGATCCAGAAACGAGTCGTGACAAAGTTTGTATCAGAGAGTTAGGTTTCGTATTGTCTGGGTCGGTTGTGGAGCTTAGGTATTTTTAATCAAGTCAGTCTAATTTGTCTCTGTATATCTCTTTGAGTATTTGCTTATGTATAGCCTTTCGAGTATTTCATTGGTACTATAGCAATAGGTTGCATTCTGACATTTGCATATCCATTATGTATGTATGACACAAAAGACCTAGTGAGGCTGCTAGGCGTCGATCTATCGAGGTCGCCAGTCAGTTAGTGGTAGGTCGACATGGTTCACGTAGTATGTCGGGGATCACACCCTCAACACCTTAGCCTCAGCCACTGCCTATGGCTAAGCCAGATGCTTCCGACCGTCTTGCTTAGTTCCTTGATTGCCTCGATCGAATTCTTCTTGCTCAAACAGTTGGAGTTCAGCCAACAACAACTGCTCCGATAGTTGCACCAATTGTACCAGAGATTGATGATGGTACCTATCTACTAAGCTTCCTGAAGCTTAAGCCACCGTGATTTAAAGGCACGGTAGGTGATTACCCACAAGATTTTATCATTGAACTTGAGCGTTGTTTCAATACTCTAAACTACACCGACAATGCCGAAAGGATCATGTATGCATCATTTCTTTTGGGCGGTCACACAGTAGTGTGGTGGCAAGGTTTTAGGAGATGAGACGACATCTCCTGGGTCGAGTTCAAGAATGAGCATGTGCTTTATGTCCTTCCTCGGAGTGTTATGGATAAGAAAGAAACTAATTTTAATGATTTTCATCAGGGGCAGGAGATAAGTGTGACTGAGTATGAGGAGAAGTTCATAGATCTTAGTAGGTATGCGCCAAAGAGATGTTATGCTAAGACAGCATTGGCAAGCAAATTTTAAAAGGGTGTTAAACTATTAGATGGTCCATTAAACTCTCATTGCATTTAGACTCTCGTTGTAGGGAGTTTAATCTCATCAATAGTATGGTATGGACTAGATTACTAATTGGTTGGATTCACTAACACAGTGGTCCTCAACAGATTCCCAAATCCTTTTTTTTAAAAAATTTTTACTTTCTTATCTTTTCTTTTCTCTTCTCTTCTTTTCATCTTTTTTTTTTTGTTATTTTTTCTTCATTCCAATTGGTTGGTTCTTTTTTGTCTACTTAACTAATAATTGTTTTATTTTTAAAAATATAAAAAATGTATTTTGAAAAATTAATTATAAAAAAAATCCACTTTTCTTTATGATAAGTTTTTCGTTTTTAACATATGCCTCCCTTTCTTTTATTCTTTAATATATATCACTCTTTTTTACATTAAAATAAATATTACCGTATATAACTATAATTTAGTTAAACACCATATGTTATATCTTTCTTTTTAAAATTTAATACAAAATCTTAAAAATAATATCTCTTATATCCTACTAAATGGATCCCCCATAATTTAACAACTACTTATTTTTATTTTTTTAATATTTATTTTCATACTTTTAAATATTGTTTATTTTTTATATTTAATTGATAAAAAATTAAATCATATTTGCAAAATATTATTTTTAAAAATTAAATAAATATTTTTATAAATAAATAAAAAAAATTGTTTCAAAAATATGATTTTTTTCAAATATTAACTGCTATTAAATATTTTTGTGGAATAAATATACTTATTATTAAATGTATATTATAAATAAATTAAATGATGTGCAAAAAATTTGTGGGTCTTATTGTAGAGTTTAATGAGAGTCTAATTATTGCAGAGAGATAGTCTAATGAGTGAGAATTTAATCGAATACTAATGTAACATGAACATCGAACTATTAAAAAGTCTAAGTATTACAAATGTCCTGCCAATGAGCTATAAATAAATAACCGCTAAGAAAAACAAAAATGATTTTTTTGTTTGATCGAGCAGAGATTCATATAAAAATTATAACTATTTTTTGGAAGATACCAAAATAGTCCGCCTTGATAAAATATGACAAATAATGCCCTAAAACAAAATTAGGTTCGGTAGCATTTGGTGGGTTCTTATGAAATGTTGGGTCCCATAAACCCACTCACTAAGTATGATTTGGTGGCTTCATCATGCTAAGCATCATGTCATGTATTCTCCTGTCAATTCTTTCTTTTATATTTGGCAAATTTGGTCGTCTTGCTTCGAGCTAAAGTTAGTATTAATTAACGTCAACGTTAAGGTTATTTGGATCCCACAAATTGAGTTCACACTGCCTAATACCAACCAATTCAACCACTGAACCAAAAATAGAAAATTATCGATAACTTGAAATGCATTTATACTCAACTCAAAGATTGAAAGAGGCTCTGTTCCCGATGAATACAACAGAATAATGCAGGACTGCAACAGAGTCCCGGCCGCGCCATGTACACAGATCTGAAATTGGTCAAATATCGTCTTCAGGTTCCAAGTAGAACAGCAGGGATTTTCTCTGTTCAGTTTCCACGTATTATCGTCTTCAACTGCCGAATTTCAACTCTTGGCAGTACTGAGAAATTGCAGCCGTCAAAGAGTCATCCTGCTACAGCTTGGAATGCCAATCCAAATGCATGATCGGGATGATGAGAACACAGATGAGTTCTGATCATGATTCGCTAGCAGCATTATCAACCTGCTGTCTAGCAGATATGACGCGATCAAGGGTCTGGTCTGGGACGGTTATTCCTGTTGTCTCCGTGTCAGCGACTATTGCAACTGCAGCATCTAGTTCCCCAAGATCAAGGCACAAGGAAATGATTTCATCATACAAAGGACTGCAACGAAAAATAAAAAAAAAGTCATCAGACGAGAGATAGTATCTGACATTCAGCACCTACCTAACTAGTATTTCATTCAAGTATTAACAAAACAAAATATTCATCTAGTGTTCATAGATAAAACTAACCAAAATTCATTGGCTTCAAATCAAAATTGAAACTAATCAACCAGATTTAAACCCCTTTGATTAAAAAAAAAAAGCATAAATCCTGAAGTACGGAAAAACTGACTTTTTGGCAAATGAATGAACATGATCCTACCTCCCAAATACATAACCTAAACTGTGCGCCGTCCACAAGATCTCTAAGAAAGCTGAAGGCATCGGAGCCCTTATCGCTGCACGCAGTATCATAGCACAATCACCAATGGTTGGAGTTCCATCCAATTCTATTACCTGAAATTATGAAAACTAGTTATTTCGTTCAGTTCACATACAACAACAGAGACCAAACATAGAGACTTAAGCCGGCCTATACACAATTACATAAAAAAGAAATTGATAAGGAAACTTCATGAACATTTTAAGATTTCCACAAGTAGTCACACATGACCATATAAATGTAAAAAAAAATTAACATCTTGTTGCAGCATAACATGATGAACGCTATTTTCAAGATTATAGAAGGACAAAGACATGCCTTTTGCATTACTTTAATCGCCAACTCAACTTCCCATTGTTGTGACCATCTTCCTGGAGACCTGTTTTTTAGCTCTTTTTCCCATGTCCAACCCCAAGCATCAGCTATTGTATACATGTATTCTACATCAAAAACCCTCCTCTCCCTCAGCTCCTTGAATCCCTCAAATATGTCCTCCGGAAACCAGTCATCATCAGCATCATCCTACATCAGCAAAAAGATAAAAGAGGCTCTTAATTTAGCACAAGGTCTAAACATTGGGCATGTTACATGCCAGGCAGTTTCTAAAAATTACTATCAATAGTGACGCATAAAATCCAAGCCATGAATGAGCAGAATTTAAACAAATTTGTCATTACATTGACAAGAATCCTGACCCCTTTTTCCAGAAATGAAATTTGTTAAGCCATGAAGAATATTGGAACAAATTCAATAGCCTTTCCATTTCAAGAGCTGAGAATTAACCTGAAAGACTAGTTATGAACTACAAACTACAAAGATTGTCCAATGAAATGGAAAGCTTCCAAAAGAAAAATATATTGGCAACACTTAGTGATTAGTTTTCATACCTCCACTGATGCTCGAGAAGATCTTCTTCGTGATTTTTTTGATGTAGTAGATGCATGATCAGAATCTTTCAAAAATTGGACTCCAATCATTTGAAGAGGCTTCTTAGACTCGGCTTCCTTCAGCTTAACAACACTAACAACAGGATCCCCATCTTGGATCTCTGGTTGCTCCACTTCTACTTCTCCATCTCCTTCTTCTCCTTCAACAGCCTCCTCTTCATCAGCTTCCTCATCTTCAACATCTTTTCCAGCATCATCAACAGAATCAACATCATCCAGAACATCTGGGGTTCTGAATTTTCTGTATCCTTGGGCTTAACATGATTACCATTCAAGCCTTCTCCAAGAAACCGGCACTTCCAAAACTCTGTATTCCCTTCTTCTAGCTTGATCCGAGAAATTAGTTCATCTACCTCCTCATCGACCTATAAGCCAAATCATGCATGCGTTTGATTCACAGAAAAGTTGAATGGAAAACAGAAAGTGAATGAAAAAAACATTGTAGCAGTTTGTATATGCTATAACTTGGTAAAAGGTTCAAATATACAAACAAGTGTAACTGAATAATAGTGTTCAAAGTATGTTTAACCTCTTCTTCTTCCTCTTCCACAGGAGGAACCCAAAGAGGTCGACCACGAGAACGATTTATTCTCCTTGCTTTTTGCACACGCTGGTAAAGGACATTTCTAGTTCCATCAGTAGGTAGGGCTTGTGCTTCTAGCTCTTCCTTTAATTCAGATACAATCATCTTGCTAGCAGCCTTAGGTTTTAGCACATTCTGGTCAGGACCCTTGATTATTTTTTTTCAACCTCTCGACTACTCTCAAATAATCAGATTCAGACGCATCCCATAAAGCTGTGAGCCCTTCATTGTACAAGGTTTTCAAAAGCTTCCGATGGTGCATCTTCCAATCATCTAGACATCTTTGCTTAAAGGAGGTTTCCATGGGGTTTGAATACATAAATCCCTCAGCATCAGGATCTAGAGGAGTTTTCCCTCTTCGGGGCACCCATCGCTTGTGCTCACCAGTAAGTCCTCCCTCCGCAATGTATCTGATTCATATTAAAATGTCATTTACCATCTCACAGTATATTGAAATTCACAACATTTATACAAGACTTGTTAACATGAAAAGATAAAACATTATTGATTTTTTGCTCGGCCAGCAGAAAAGTGTTGTCCACAAATGAATTTAGAAACTAAATTATCAGGGAAACTTTCAGTTGAGAAAAAATGCAATGTTTACTTATACAACGCATGTTTGATCTGAAAGAATAGTTCATTAACAGCATAACCAATGCACAGCAGGGATTAAAGGAGCTGTTGCTGCAGTTGTTGATATGCATACCTAGCAATGTAATCAACCTCATATCCGAGTTCAGCTTCCTCTTGTAAAGGTTCAATCCCCGAGCTAACTAACGTCCGATATTTTCTGCTCAATATCATGGCCCTTGGCGGAATATTTTGACTATCCTTCACCATAGTTTCTACAGCTTCTAATAACGCGACCAGCCTACCTGATTCAAGCATGTGGGACCACGAAAATAGGAGTACAGTTAAGCTGCACAGTCTGGATATTTTTCTTGAAAAAAATATAAATAATAAAATATAGTTGGAAAATCTACTCAATCTCATCGTAGTATGCATGCATCATGTATATTGCATACCTTCTCGACATAAGGCCCGAAGATACAAAGAAAGTGGGTCCCCATATTTTCCTTCACAATGTAAAACTTTTGTCCCTCCTTCAAAGTTTTTTAGCTCATGAAAATGACGAATGGCTTCACGTACTACACAGTACTTGGTAAAGCACTCCACTAATAGCCTAAACATGCAAGTCGTTTGCCATCAATCATTAATAAAAAGGTAGGAAACGATATAGCCAGTACCTAAACTAAACATGCATATGCAGCTAATTTTCATTCTACTCTGTTTGTGCATCCAATAGCAAAAACAGAGGATAAAAGTACTCAGGTAATAGAAAAAAGAAGTCAGATTACCACTATTTAAATCAGTAAGTATAACAGATTTCAAAACAGAGTGTGAAGTTAGAGATTGTCATTTTCCTTCAACAACTTATTTTATCAAAAAATGGCCTTAATGCAAGAGAAGCATTTGGCGTTAGTTCTCCACAACTGCAACTATTAAAGAAGAAAATATCTCGGCTAATGTAATACTATTAAGAAACCTTTCAGATTAGTCAAATACTATGACATTAAATTTCCCCTATTTTTAGTAACCCAATACCCACCAATGTTAGGAGCCTCATCAACTAGGCAACCCCTTCAGAAATCCAACCTCTAGACAATTCAGTGAAAGTATGGCAAAAAATACAGATCTTAGATTCAATTCATATAATATCATTTGATGTACCAAACAAATCAATTTACAACATCAAGGACAAGTTTAACTTACGTATAGGTTCTGACATTAGGTTACAGGCGCTTGTGGTCTTCGACTATCATGCCAAGCAACTCAGCAACATCTTGAACCCTGAATGAAACATGACATTCACAAGAAGAAATAGAGGTCAAAAAAGTAATTTCAGAAAAGTGACTCCGTTGATTGCCTGACATCATAAAGGATGCGTAATGCAGAAAATAATGACAATATTGACACAGGCATAGCTCTATATCACAAAAATACAGAGTTGATTAAAAAAGGAATGACTTTTGTGGAGTAAAAATAAAGTCCGAGATTATTGTCAGTAGCGACAACATATAAATATGAATATAAATTGCACATTGCAACCAAATTCTCCAGTCCAGGCGTTTGTAAAACAGCCATGAAGCATAACTTTCATCTGACATCATGCACCTAGAAACTCACCACCAGTAAAAAGAGATTTAGCTATTCTTATTGATGTTCCACAGAATTTACCTGTCATAGGACTCAGCTCTTGTATATGCTTGAATCACCCAATTATACGTCTCAGTATCAGGTTTCATATAATCTATCAAACAAAGATAATTGATGAATATCATAGAAATCCTGAAGCTGACACAACTTGAAAAAAAAGGGGAAATCTAAGCAATTATTGCCTGATAACTTAATTGTAGAATTTTCAGCTTTAACTGAATTATACTGATTGGTATTTTGTACATAAATTCATTAAATGGCAATATTCTTTCATAGATCAAGTTGATTTTAATATTGGGACTGTTTTGTTATCTTCCAGTCCTAGCACACACCTTCAGCTATAACAACCATCTCTGTTGACTTAGGAAGAAAGAGTCATATAAGGAGCAACAAGGTAAAAGGATGTAAACCTTCTCCACCATATTCCATGTTCTCAAATGTGGTAAAAGCTATTTCTGGAATTCCACAAGTAGCCTAATTCAAAGAAACAGAATATTAGTTTCCACTCAGAAGTTAAATGGTAGTCAAGTTAATTATATGGAATGGCAAAAACCATAAAGGCATGGCACATTCTCTCAAATCCTTTTATGCTTGCCAACATTCTAATAAAGATATTAAAAACAAATTAATGTTTCTGAACATCTGGTTGCCATATACACAACTTACCTGCACGCTGAGAAGACAATTGAAATGAAAAGTGGTCGCATTCCTTCCAGCCGCTTCCATCTCATAAGCAATCTCAAGGGCATTAGAATGGTCTCCAACTTTACAGTCCTCTTCAATCAAAATATCATACAACTCATCCGTAGCTCTCAACTCTCCTTTTGCACCCTTCAAGAACACATTGTTTGCATGCTCCAAGAAATTGTTTCTCACAAGCTCCTCTAGTTAACGTCCAATGAACAACGGAATAATTACACAACAATCTCCAACCTAAACTTAAATCAATGATACGAAAAAGATTTTGTTTTCGACTTTACCAACAAGAACTAGCCAAGCTTGACGAATATCATACTTCAATTTCTCCATTGCAGCAATAATCTCCATCCCTCTAGTAGCATGACCTTTCGACCCAAACAAACGAATCAGAGCCACAAACGTCTGATGCAAAGGTTTAATCCCAGCACTCAACTCTCTCCTCAGTGACTGCATCTGCATTTGCACAACACAGACATAACTACAAATATAAACATAATCTCCATTACTGACAAAAAAAAAATACTATCATATTGAATTATACAAAGAATTCTACTTGAGAAAATCACTTAATCCAAATTAATTTTCCGTTCAAAAAATAAAAAGTCGCAAAATTAAATAAACTTATTGTGTATACTTATATAGAGAGAAAGGGAGGTGCGTACTGCGCCTTCAATGTCGCCATTAAGAGAGTGAGCGACAACAAGGCCGTGGAAGGAGCGGGGGCCAGGGTGGAGCCCAGCAGCGACCATGTCATAGATAACGTCAGAGACGGCAACAGCATCGCGGTTTCGGGCGCGCTCCATGAGTTCCTCCATGAATGCGAGTCGGAGGGACTTCTCAGCGGCGGAGACGACGGTGGGGACAAGCACTCCAAATTCATTGGAGCGGTGTGGCTGTTGCGGTTGGTTCTTCTTCCTTCTGGACTTTCTGTGGGTTGAGGAGGTCGCGGAAACGGAGAAAACGGCGGCGTTTTGGGGGCGAGAATAAAACGGTGAGGATTTGAAGAGGGGAGGAGAGAGGGAGGTGGCGAGAGACATTTTGGATAAGAGGGGGTTTTGAAGAGGGAGAAGTCGAGTGTTGCAAATAACAGGGAAGAGATGGTCACGTGATTTGCACGTGTCGATAGTGACGGTTAGTTCAGTTACCTATTTTCATTGATAAAATGCTTATCAAATTAGTAAGCGCTTGCGGATGAGTTGACGTGGAACTCTTTGAGCTTAAGCTGAGGTCTGAAGTTCAATCTTAGAATGTAACTTAAGCCGTTCACGGTCCTACCCCTTCGAATCCGGATCAACTGTTAAGGAGCTGAGTAGCATGTTATATTCGGGGTTCGATCCATCGCAAATGCATGGCGAGATGACAAATCTACATCTGTCCCGTTGTGCTGATTCAAGACGCATTTTCCTGCAGGATTAAGCTGACGCACAGGAGGCACCATAAGGCTTTAAAAGTCCGAAGAGGATTTGTCGCCACAAAGGTACTACACGATTTGAATCTGGTTTAATTAGTCAGATAAGGTATTTTCATACAGAACGATTTAATAAAATAATTCGGATGTCAGAAAGTCCGATTCTCTTGATGTATATTTGCATCTGTTTATTCATAATATAAGTTTTATTCATTCTTTATTGTTCTGTAGTTTATATGCTTCTGTAGATAAGAAGCTACAACAGAGACTTATGAACCAGAAAAAAACCCAATGAAGACTAAGCTTCATTAAATGGAGGAACTAGTTCATTGTGTTCATACGGTAGATCAGTTCTATTTGTAGATAAAATAAGGAAGGTAAGGAGCAATCTTGTCAACAGTAAGTGGCTTCTGAACACATCCAGTGAGGCCTGCAGCAATGAAAGCCTTCTGCTTAGGACCAGCGCCATGGCAGGTAACACCAATGATTGGGCTCTCGATTCCCATTTCGCGCAGCTCCTTTGTTGCCTGTTATGGAATGATGAATTAAAACAGACATTAATTATTATGATCAGCATTGTAATGTTACAATGTATTATTATTATATCTTTTTCTGTCATTTGTGTGGTGATTTAATGTACCTGAGGTCCATCCATGACAGGCATTTCCATGTCCATGAGAATGAGATTGAAGGATGCTCCAGCACGATGAAGATCAACGGCTTCTTTTCCATTTTTAGCCAGATGAACTTCAGTTCCATTCCTTGACAGGATCACGTTGCTGAGTGTTCGGACAACAGAATCATCATCCACAACAAGCACAGAGAAAGCTCTTGATTTCGGTGAGCTGCAACTGCCTTTCTCAAATACTGAGTTCTGCATTTTTCAGTCCTGAAAACACGAAAGCATATGATCCATCCAAAATCACGTAAACTCTGTCAATGATTTGCGAACGAAGAAATAACTAATGTAATTATGTTGTTAGTAACAAAAAGGACAAACTATGCATTGCATTGAGCAAAGAAGGAATAAAAACTAATAATGTATCTAACGAATTGCTTACCGCAATAGGTGCTGCTTCAATTGGAAATGTCTGCTGTGATATTTTCTGTTGCTGCATCGGTGCCTAGGATTATATAACCCAAAAAAGGTGAGATTTTCTTAATTTTGCATCCAGAAAGAAATCAAGGCCTATTGCCAGATTTGCATTTGTCACTTGTGAATGAAAAAGCCACTATAACATGTAAATTGTAATCTGATGATTTGGATTTTTTTCCTCCTTGTAGAAATATTTTGAGATGCAAAACAATCCAAGAAAATCTCACATTTTGAAAAGTTCCAAGACCATTATTAATATCATCATCAGGTCAGATACACTATTTATGCAAGACCATTATTAATATCAAAGTATCAAGTCAATGATACTTTGATATTTATGCATATCCATGAAATCTAGTATCCTGATTCGAGCATTATTTCTTATGAAAGTGCATCTGATACAACTCTGAGATGCATTTTATCACCAAATCCAATTTTTTTCTGTTTCCTTGACATGCGCACACCATTCAGCATTGGCTGCTGCCATCGCATCAGTGACTTGGCAGATAGGAAGAGTTGCCAAATGACAGACATGTCAGAAATTTCTTAACATTTCATGTCTTATGTTTGTTTACTTTTACCAAAATTTTCGCTAAAATGCAGTAAAAAAATTCGAGTAGAATCAAATTCAAATTTCGTTCACAGGTTGAAGGACTGAGGAAATTCCTCGCTTTGCATTAAAATTATCAAGTTCAGAATCAATTTTGTTGTCTTCGCTGGTTGAAGCGCAAAAAGCACTCATGCTTGCTTCACCGAATTGTCATTCAAGAAGTTAACAGAGTTCACAAAGTAGAAAATATGTGTTGCAATAAATTATAGTTAGAGATCATTGCATTAATTTAACATCAATGTCAAATCTGCATCTTCAGAATGTTGTCAAAAAGTGTGCCGAATTCTTTTTAATAACTGAGGCGCATGCATCAGACACGCTTTTAACAAAAAAAAGTCTCGCTAAACTCATAAACGGATGCCAAAAGATTCATGCAAGAACAAGATCAGGGCAAAAGTTTCAGAATACTATGCATAGTCAGATGCTGTGAATCAGTACTTGGCCACAACTTGCTGTCTTATGCATGGTCAAATCCTAATATTTCACACAACACCTTTGCTGAAACTTTTTGATCATAAGAATCATAACAGATATGTTGAATGTGCATTTGAGTTTTCTAATGATTGTGTGGTCTGACTTTGTTTAATGATGCCATGTTCGGTCGCAGAAGGGATTTTGCAGATTCTAACAGTCTTTGAAGCTAGTCATGAAAACCATGCGTCTTTACTGAGTATTTGCAGAAATAAAACATCTTTGCTAGTTAGTACATTAAGTTCTTTCAATTGAATGAATTTCGGATTGTAAAATGGAGAATCACAATGGCTGTGATATTACAGAAACAGATTAATTTATTGGGTAAATTGAAGTATGATTGGGAAGGTGTTCACATCAATCCAAAGTTTTAGAATGTCGAAACTAGAATTTGCGATTCGCATATGCTCCAGCACATGTTAATCAATTGATGTAATTTTCTCCATATATTAGCTGCTCGTGTTACAGAAAGATTAAACGAATTACTTGCTGCAATGCTGCACTATGGTTCTGCACTATGTTGTAATCCTTTTCTCACTTTGATGATGCCTTCGGATTTAGATGAACTATCAAGATAACTCAGAAAATCCTTCATTTCTGCAAAAGGAAAACACATTGTAACAGTTTTTATTGTTGTTGATCTTAAAACAAGAACTCTTTATTAGTATTCATTCCATGAACATGTTGTCATGCATTATGAATGCTGTCGATAAATTTGAATTCAACGCTTCAAGCATTCCAAGCAATGAAATACCCTGAGAGCATCAAACTCGAACAAAACGAAACTAATCATGATCAAAGACAGAGATTTAGTTATATAATCATATGGAACCATCTAAGGCCATCAAAGTGGTAGATTCTCAGGGTACAAATGATCGATAAAGTGGGAAATCTGCTGAACAATTCACCTGCATTTTCAGATTGATGGAATGCATACATAAGATTATCTTTGGCCAGCACAAGTTGGAACCAATTGTGTGCATAGTCCGCGACCATTGTAAGGTCTTGTCCACAAGATCAAGATGTAATCTTTGAAGTAGTATATCCTGAAAATTAACAGAAAAATAACCAATGATGAGATCAGTTGAAATTTCTTCCTGAAGGGACAAAGATAAAATGAGTGCAATTGATGAACCATATGGTCCCGGACTAGTAAGGCAGTCCATGTGCATTTGGTGTGCATTAAAGCCTATAGGCACACATTTTTTTTCTCCTGCTAATGCCAATCAGCATTCAAGCAAATCCACTCTTACGATCTATGTTTGCCCGACTAATCCTGCTCACTTCAAGAGGCATGGAACAAGCGAGCAAGTTAATGAATAAAGAATGATGAGGTGCGTTGAAGTTCCATGGATCAGCGATTTGTTGCTGTCATGGCTAATTCTGCAGGAACATCACCAGGTAGTCCTGTACCTGTTATGAAAATTCTGTGCGCTCTGAGCCTGTGTAGCTTTTGCACAATAATGGGAACAAAATCAGCATGATGTGCTTGCCATTTATTTGTCAAGCCTAATTTAGCAACCGATTTATATGTGCCAAGCAGTTTTCTATTTTTCGGCATATATAACCCACCTACTGCTTTCACCATGATGGATAAAAAAGTGAAAATACAGAAGCAAAAAACAGTAAGGAACTTAATGTCCGATTTTCCGCAATCAGAAATGAGATACTCAATATAACCTGTCAAAGAAAATTTGGTTTCTATTTAGAAGTTGCACCCAATAAGAATTACATCACACGTAGGTCTAGTGAATGGATATGCAAGTAGCCTGACTATAGGTCCTTCTCACAGGTTCTTTGTTTTCACACTTGTATCTCAACAAAATCCTACCTTTGTAGTATGCAGATAAAAATGGTACAAGCATGAATGAGAACTGCATATTGTGTGGTCTGCATATTGCTTGTCAAAACCTCAGCCATAAAAAGCTCTAGAATTCTGTAAAGTAGACATTTAAAATTATGTAAACTTGTGTTATAGCCCATTTCTCAGAAGTTAAAATATGTTAAACTATAGTTAGGAACTCTGTGTGTTGCGTTTTCTGCACTGCTAATTTTAACATCAATCATCAATTTGAGTTATTTTGCAAATGGAAACTTTCGAAAAGCAAAACAGACAAAAATTTTCCCCTTTTCTTTCTATTTTTCTACAGCATATGACATGAATAAATCAGTCTGCTATTTTATCTACTAAATCAACTTCCACTGTTTTATCCTTTGATATATTGGCTAATTTTCTCCGACTGCATTATTAGTTTTATTTGAAGTGTAAGACTGAATATGTAGTTTCCTTTTTTCTTTGTCAGATTTTGCGAACTTAGTGGTAGCAAAAATGAGGGCAACTTAGTGGCTAATGCTTATATTTTTTGAAAAGTCAGTTTACTTGCACCTCTAAGAATTGAATTCTCGACCTCTTAATACTCACAAACGGTTCCGGTAACAATGCGCTATGAGCCCATTTTGGTAACCAATGCTTATATTCCTGCACAATCTGATAATTAATCTTCACAAAGAGACTAACTTAAAGTTCAATTACCAAAAAGTAATAGTTGAACAGTCTGTCATGATTTGCCAACAAAAAGTGGCTCCAGTTTTGCAAGTTATCTGTCCGGCAAGCAAATATACAGTTTCTGCAGCAACCATTAAAACTGAGATACAATGAAGCTAGGAACAGAGGTGGAAACAGTTCAACAATATATTTTCCAGCTATAATTTTATGTTTCTTAAATTCCCAACTGCACTTTTAGAGTGGAAGTCATTTATACTCCATTTTCACCTTCCCCTTCACATGAAAATTCGGAGATTATTTTACTTTATTGTGTGTACGTTAAATTCAATAGGTGCCTAAAATTATAACTTCACAATTCTTCTTAAACCTACCCCATATTGCTGAGTATAAATCCATACTAACAAATAACACTGCTCGAAAATACGAAAAACCAGTTATATTGATCAAGATCATCACAGTTTGCAGACTAATAATAGTATTAGATACTTCTGCTAAAACAAAACGCATAAGAATAATATCATACACAGCTAAAACCATAAAGTAAGAAAAATAAAATGCCAACTAAATAAGAAAAATAAACTTACAGAATTCTTTCTGTCATTATCGAAAATTAAACAAATTTATCACATTTTATATACCAGAATACGAAAGTAGATGCTAGCATTGTCAGTGACCTCAGGGCATTGCCAGCAGGTTCAACATGACCACCAACTGGACTTTTTTTATAAGTCAGTTTATTTGTGTGATCGAACCTGTGATCTCTCAGCGCTGAAATTGTCTCCAATAGTAATGAGCTGCAAGCCCATTGGTATCACTGAGTGCACTTAATTGCTTTTCTTTTTGTTCATCTATAACCAACAAGTTCAACATGACCACCGACTCCTATCTATATAAGTCCTTCCTCAACTTAAACCCATGTATCAAACTCAACACACAAAAGACACAACATTTTTCCTTCTTTTTGGGATCAAGTTCTATGGCTAGTTCAACATTAATTACTTCGCAAATAATTCTTGGACTTGTCCAGGTAATTATATCAACAATTTATTTTCCTCAAGCAGAATCCAGAGCTTTCTTTGTGTTTGGAGATTCACTAGTTGATAGTGGCAACAACAATTACCTAGCCACCACAGCTAGAGCAGACTCACCACCTTATGGCATTGATTACCCGACTGGCCGGCCGACCGGCCGGTTCTCCAACGGCTTTAACATCCCTGATTTCATCAGTAGGGTTTATTTCACTAATGATTATGTGCATTACTTGAATATAATTCAATTTGGTAAGGCCGGTTTATTTATTAACTTAGTGTGCACATTTTTGTCTACAGGTCAAAGACTTGGTTTGGAATCCGTGCTGCCTTACTTGAATCCTGAACTCACTGGAAGAAAATTGCTTGTTGGAGCTAATTTTGCTTCAGCTGGAATTGGAATCCTCAATGATACTGGAGTTCAATTTGTAAGTGATCATGAAAACGTTTCGGCATTGAATCATAGCTTTCTGTAAAGGAAAGGACAGAATTGAAAATGTAATTAAACTATAGGAACAGCATAGTAATTGACCCTTTGTATAACAATTCTTGGATTTCAAATACTTTGTGCTTGTACACAAAATGTAAACATTTTTCATATGAGTGTGAGCTAAAACAACTCGGTATAACAATACTGTGCAGGTGAATATTATTAGAATGTATCAGCAATACGAGTACTTTCAAGAGTATCAAAGAAGAGTAACTAGACTAATTGGAGCTCGAAGGACTAAACAACTTGTTAATAGAGCTCTGGTTCTTATCACAGTTGGTGGCAATGACTTTGTTAATAACTATTACTTGGTGCCTTTCTCTTCAAGATCTCGACAATACTCACTCCCTAATTACGTCGGATTTCTCATTTCTGAGTACAAGAAGCTTCTCATGGTATTTATTTGTACCATCTTTCTTTTACTCTGAATATTTACAAATCATTTGAAACAAATAGAAAGAAATTGTGTCATCCTCTGCTTCTGAAATCTTGAGTTTAAACTTTGGTAGGAAATAATGGTAAAGAAGCTCACTTGTCAACTGAACTAATTCTACAAAACCGTAGAACATTGAAAATATATATATATGTTGATGGTACCTTTTTTTGGTATATTGGTTCAATATATTACATAGTAAGTATATTGTAATTTTAAAACCCGTCATCTTGGTTTAAATCTTATTCGAAAAAAATATTAAAGAAAAAAACTCTAAGAAACATCATTTTCTCTACTTTTTAACTATACAATCTATTCAATATTTGTGTTCTTTTTTTTTGCATTCTTATTTTTTTTTCATCTGTTTATTGCACATTTCTCAACAATACAGACCGTCCTTTTTTCCCTATTTTTCTTTTATTTTTTTCCCTTAAATTAAACCAGAAGTTTAAAAATTTGAAAGTGTTTAATGAGAAAAATTAAATTGCAGAGGCTACATGATCTGGGGGCACGTAGAGTTTTAGTGACAGGAACAGGTCCATTAGGGTGTGTTCCAGCAGAACTTGCAATGAGGAGAACAAATGGGCAGTGCTCAGTTGAGCTTCAGAGGGCTGCTTCCTTGTTTAACCCTCAACTCACTCACATGATCAACCAACTCAACTCTCATTATCGTCAAGATATCTTCATTGCTGCTAATACTGGACGAATGACCAATGATTTCATTAGTAATCCCCGAGCTTTTGGTATGTTTTTTTACTCCACATATAGCTCCCTATATTAACTTTGAGGTTTTTTTTTATAAGTCATTTTATATGCTCTTACTAAAAATCGAACTCTTCTTAAACTAGTATCAAAGACAATAAGATTCAAGCTTAAAACTTATTCATCATCCATTGAACACAAAACTAAGAAGGTTTCAGACGGTGAAAATTCTTGAATCATATTAATTATTTGGAGGCACCGCAAGTCATGGAAAAGGCAATTAAAATGCATTTATTGATGAACACCAGTCTGTGAACTACAACCAACTCCAAAGTTCTGTCCAGCTATTTTTTTCCCCCTTAATTTTGAGGTGTTCAAATTATGCATGTTTTACACTGAATCAAGCAATGCTTTACGCCAAATCAAGTAATATTGACTTGTAATCAAGTTAGGCACTTACGGTTAAAACTATGTATATTTTACTAATTTTTATCATATTAATTACAACAACAAAACTAAAACTCATCCGATTTAAACCACGCATATAAATTTAGTAGTTCTAGAGTCGTCTTCGGCCATAACAAGTTTCAATTTAATTTTTCAGATCACATTCTATTGTACCAATATTAAATCGCAGGAGAAAGGTTCAAAGTAATTTTTTCTACATGGCACAGGATTTACTACATCAAAAGTAGCATGTTGTGGCCAAGGTCCTTACAATGGACTAGGACTATGCACTCCAGCTTCAAATTTATGTCCTAACAGAAATGTTTATGCATTTTGGGATCCATTTCACCCATCAGAGAGAGCAAACCGATTCATTGTTCAACAGCTTTTCACTGGCTCTACCAACTACATGTATCCCATGAATCTTAGTACCATCATTGCCATGGATTGCCATGGATTCCAAAATTTGAGTTTACATTAATGGTGCTAAAATATGAAAATTCATGTTGAATAAATATAAAGAATTAGGATTTTATTTATTGAGAGACAACCTCCTTATTTAATTTTTCTTACTTTTTTTTATCAGTTCTTATCATGTTTAATGAACATTGTCTAGTAATTTGTTGTCTTTTTGAGTTGCTGTCATCAAACATTCATGTTAACTATCCTTTGTTGAATTGTTCCTTTTGAAGCCGCACCGATTTGTTGGTTGGTTGGTTGGTCATTTTAATTCCTATCACGGAGAAAAAATCGACGCTTGATGTCTTGCTTTTTTAGCTACTAGCTAGCTGCTATTTGCTAACCATGAACGATATAAATATACACTTTTGAAAGTCAAAAAAAGCGTTGATATAGCGATCCATATTTCTATTCCCGTTATTTACTTATTTTTGCAAAAATAAAAAAGATATATTTTTTTTTTCATAAGCAAAAGAAATCTGATTTCATTCTAATCAATTGATTGTACATAAATAATGGCAGTATGTTTTTCCTTTTGTTGTGCCATTAGTGGAGCACACGAATTTATAAGTTTTTTTCCTTTTTTAATCTATCGAGACATCTAAAAAAACTTATGTGGACTTACATCTCCAAGTGGATAATCCCTTGATAGGATGGGTTTACCGATTGCCAAAAAAACTGGTCTATTAACTAATAGCCTTGACTTGAGGACTAGTGTTGTACTATTGATTCTCATTAACTAAAAATCAGAGTTAAAAGTTGTTCATAAACATATTAATCCTCAACCTACCAAGGCACTCAACAAAAAAATCGTGTGGATTTAAAAACTAACACGAATAATATCTCAGTAAGATGGATTTGATGACCGTCAAGAAATATCTGGATAAAATTATATTGCAATATAGAATCACTAAGAAAACTAAAAGATTATATTGATCAATTTCAAAAGACATTACATCACATGTAAAAAAAGGTTAAATATTCTTAACAATTGCAAACAATTAATATTACTCTTCTATTGGGCACAAAATAAATTATCAATAAAGAACAACACGACGAGTCGCACGTAACACGGTGGAACACAAACAGAAAGGACAGGCATTACATAGCTGAAATTTAGGAAATTAATGAAGAAGCTCATAAACAAAGTGGTGGCTATGTAGTTGAATCCAAGGCTATGATGGTGCTAAGGTTCATTGGATTCATGTACTCGGTAGAGCCAGTCATTATGGTTTCAACAATTATTTTGTTTCCTTTCTCTGAAGGATGAAATGAATCCCAGAATGCATAGAGATCTCTGTTGGGACATAAGTTTGATAATCTTGTGCATAGTCCTAGTCCATTGTAAGGTCCTTGCCCACAACATGCCACTTTTGATGTTGTAAACCCTGCAAAACATACACAAGAATGTTCATTTATAAAACAAAAATTGTGTGTTATCATTAAGGGACATGATTCACGATATTTTGAAATTAATAGCCATTTTTTAGAGAGAAGAAAAGTAAAATATTTTGTATTAAATAAATATTTCGGTTCGATTTAGTTCTATCCAATCCAATTATTAGTTTGGTTACTTCAGTTTATTTAAGATCATTGGTATATTTAATTTTTAATTGGTTAATGAATGAACTTACCGAATGCTTGAGGATTAGTGATGAAATCATTAGTCATTTGTTGTGTATTAGTAGCAATGAAGACATCGGAAGCATACTGTCCATTGAGCTGTTTAAGCATTTGAACGAGTTGAGGGTTGAACAATGAAGAAGCCCTTTGAAGTTCAGCAGAGCATTCCCCATTTCTGCTTCTCATCGCTAATTCCGCCGGCACACAACCCATCGGACCCGTCCCCGTCACCAGAACCCTCCTTGCCCCTAGTTCATATAACCTCTGATCCACAGTAATTGTTATCAGAAACTGATTAGTTTTCCTCCTCTAATACTACCAAAATAGATGGTTTACTTCCTAATTGAAGTTAATTTTTTGCTTTTAAGAAAATAATTTAAACATGCGTATAGGATAATTGAGCTATTAAACAAAGGGAAAATGTATGTGTCTTTACTTCAAATAAGTTTTCTTGTCAAATGGACAAGTTTTCGTAGTCCGTGTCCAGTTTTTTTTTTAAGAGTAATCCGTGTCCAGTTAAAACAAGTAAATTTGTCTTAGATGAAGACACCAAGCATCACTCATTAGCAAAATGGAGCATTGGTTTAAATGTAATCAATTATTCATCCTTAAATAATTATTTTGAACCACTTATGGTAGTTGGAATGACTTGGATTTAGTTCTTGAAAAAATTTATTATGAGTCTAATAGTTTACTTAATTAGCTTGATATATAATTAGCAGATAAATCCAAGAAAAGTTAAGCATGCTTTACCATGAGAAGCTTTTTGTACTCTGAAATGAGGAACTTCACATAATCAGGGAGTGAATATTGGAGAGATCTAGCAGAATTTGGGACTAAGTAATAGTTGTTCACAAAATCATTGCCACCAACTGTGATAAGTACGATTGCTTCATTCACAAGTTGTGTAGTTCTCTCAGCTCCAATAAGGGCAGTCACTTTCCTCTGGTATTCTTTAAAGTACTCATTCATTCATGCACCAGGTATACAAGTTAAGTAAGCATACTTAAAGAGGTGGTATTCATAATTTTAATTCAAAGATTAAAATTACAAAATGTAAATTGACGAAAATAATTGTTTGTAACACAATTGAAAATGGTATCAATGGTACCGGCTTGAATACATAATCTGAATGCCGAATGATTTAATAAAAAAATGATTCTACTTACAAACTGAATTCCCGTGTCATTGAGAATTCCAATTCCAGCTGAAGCAAAATTGCCACCAACAAGAAGCTTTTGTCCAGTAAGTTGTGGACTTAAATAAGGCAATACGGATTCGGATCCAAGTTTTTTATCTACAAAAATACATGTGATAAACACCTTTTGTACTAGCCTACATAATTTAGTATGTAACATACATAAACCAATCATACTAATTACATCCATAATTAAAACACAATAAACTTTAATGTCAAAATTAATGAGACTCAACTAATGAAGTCAAGAATGTTCAGGCCGTTGGAGAACCGGCCGGTCGGCCGACCGGTCGGATAATCAACACCATAAGGCGGTGAGTCTGCCCTAGCTGTGGTGGCTAGGTAGTTGTTGTTGCCACTATCAACTAGTGAATCTCCAAACACAAAGAAAGCTCTGCCTTCCACTTTAGGAACTAAAACATTCATTGACATTACTACAACTAAGAGTGTTAGTGAAGTAATAATTGAGCCACTCATGTTGATCAAATTGTACGCAAAAACTAAGATAAACAAATTAAATATGTAAATAAACACTTGCTCAATATGGTTATAACTTGGGGGAGAGGGGTACTATATATAGTGAGGGGTGTTGTTAACACTTAATTAACCCAACTGTAAGGGGGGACAATTATATCTAACCATTTCACAACATATATATCGCTTTTGAGAAATACTTTGTTCAAATTAATTGTCAGTTCAAGAAATTAAGAATAATTGTGACACTTTTTTTGATCTCAGGATTGATAAGATGACTATGGTTAGAAGCTAAAAGGTCTTTACTAGTAATGTACAATTTAATGGTAAACCAAATAATATTTGAGAATCATTTAATATGGTCGGTCAAGACGTCAAGTTTATGTCTAACTTTCCGGCTTTTGAAAAGTTCGCTAGAAAAATTATTATTAGCTTTGTATTCCACAACTGATCACACCTCTGCAACTCAACTGTAATCCATACACACCGAAATTGAAGTTCCCATCACTTGATTGCATTGTTTAATAGTATGCTCATTTGATTAATTAAATTGCTTTATTTTTTATTGCAAAATAAGAGTTTACTGTTGTTAATCCTTAGACCTTTTTGTAGTTTCAATCATTGATTCCCACTAAAGGTCGAGTTTTCAACCTCTTAGTAAAATAATTCTCGACTTTTTAGTTTTGAAGACGATTTTATACTTGTACGCTAAAAGCCTATTGATTCCTTTCCGAACTTGAATTAATCTCTAAAATTAGGTTTTCTTATGTAGTCCATAAAAAAAAGTCTGAGGAAAAAAATTAAGATATTTTCGTTGTTTGAAAATATTACATCATAGTGACGATTGATTATAAGTCATCAAGGATGACACTTTTTCAACTTTTGTTATAGCCCTCTCGCAATCAAGGAGAAGAACTGAACCCAGCTAGAGTCTATGAAAATGTCTGATGAAGAGCAAATTGTTGTTTTTGAAACAAAGTCGGTCATGTCAAGACTAAGTTTCATGTAATTAAATAAAGCCTACTTTTTCTGGTGCTAAATTATGATGAATTGATCAGAATTTCTTTGAATTAGTGTTCTTGATATTAGTTACTTATTCGTTAATTGGGCTTTTGGAAATGCCTCGTGTAGGAGAACATGAAAGCACTTGTAATGGTCTTGATGTGGTTGCAGTGCAGCAGTTGGTTCAAGCATGGAGTTAATTACGAAATAAACCTAAGATTTTCACAAATAACACCACATGTTATTAAATTTTTAAAATGAAAACACGTTCAATTTTTTTTTTACAAATGCCACCACTTTAAAACATGGTCTCAAAAATACCAGAATCAATAAGATAAAACCGAATTTCTCTCATCCAGTTTCTGATTTTTTTTCTCTCTCCTCATTTCTCTCTTTATGGTTGGTTCTCTCTTTCTCTCTTCATTTCTCTCCTCTCTCATCTTCGTCATTGTTCTCTGGCAACACTGCTCCTCCTTCGCCGCTCTCTCTTTCTCTCTCCTCATCTCTCTCGTCTTTTCTCTCTCTTTGTCATTGTTTTCCAGCGCCCAACACCTTTAGTCTCCTCACCACTCTTGTCTTCTCTCTCTCTTTTTAGATCTTAAAAATCGGAGGAGGCATGTAAACAACAAAGATGGAAGGTCGACGATGGAGACTGATCGTCACACACCGCTTGGATTGGGAGCCAGGAAGTTAAAACAATTAAGAAAGGAGTAGAAGCGGCGACTGAAAATATGGAGGCGTGAGTGAAAGACGTAGGCGGTGGCAGAATACCCTAACTCGATTTGATTTTGTTTTGGTGCAAATTTGTAATATGTTGTTGAGAGACGCATCATTTGTAGGGGAAGAAAGGCGACGATTGTAATTTGATTTTGAAACCGTGACGACTAGGGTTTGGAATGATGTGGATGCGTCGCGACGATTTGAACTAGAGAGTGAAAGAACGAAAGAGGAGAGGTGAAGGAAAGCTTGAACGGCGCCGACGACAGAGAATGCTTGTTTGGTGGAGTCGCGATAGAACCGATACAGATATGTGTCCTATAATTCATGTTGTGTACATCTTTGTACACCTATAATTCATATTGCGTACACATTTATAAGCCTTTGTACATGTAGATGTATTGGATTTTAGTTTGGCTTATTAATATTTTTCTAGTTAGATGTTTGCATTTTTTATCACTTTAAGCATAACTTTTAAATTGTGTCCTTATCTAACACAATGTTAGACCTCACTTGGTTCATTTTAATAAACTTCCTTTATAGGAAATATACTTCTCAGGAAGTAAAGACCTGAGAAATGTAGTTGAAGTCTTGCTTAGTTCAAGTTACACTTTCTGATTTTTTTTGTTTAAATAGATATGTAAAATGAAAAATAAACCTAAGTTTAAGTATATAATTATGAAAGACATGACAACATTTATGGGCAATATGGGAAAGAGAGTACAACTTATCTCGGGGTGAGGTGGGGAAGTCACTTCCTTAGACTCAAGAACTTTGCCTTTCAACTTTATAAGAAATAGAACTTTAAAACTCAACCAATTAAAACTACCTTTTTCTATTTTTCAGGAAATTGAACTTTCCCACCCTTCTTACTTGCAACGAAGCAAGGACTTAAATTTTGTTAGTGCTTTTAGCATTCTACTAGTGTTGTGTCCAGATGTTGCTCGAAATTTTTTTAGTGACTCCTTTTTATAAATTAGAATAAAAAATTTATTTTTGATAATTTATTAATTGTAAAGAATATTATTTTTCATAATTTAATTAATTGTAAAGACAAAAAATTCAAATATCAATGGAAGAATAAATTAAGCAAAAATATTATAGAGTGTGAAATATTAAAAATATTGTTTAAATGCAGTTTATAATTTTTTAGAAAACAACAAATTATATGACAAATAAAATTATTTCATCACAGGACAATGCTTCCATGCAAAGACACTATTTTGATGTTTCAACCAACAATTTTATAAGATTTCAAGAAAATCTACTTATGAACCAAACTAATTTTAGTAATGCAAAACCAAATTAATTGTGTGACAGTGTTTATTATATAGCAATATTATCTTATACGGAATGAAATATATTGAATTATTTTTTTATGAGAACTCAATAAATGGATTTATACTTTACATTAGTTTCTTTCCACATTTAATTATGTAAAGTTTAATATATTATTAAATATTTGTCATTAATTCAATTTTTTAAGTATATAAATTTGTATTGATTGTAACACATAGTACATTAATATCTTACCAAATATCACTTAATTAGATTGACAAATATCATAATATCATAAATATATTCTCCTTTATATTAATATATAAATGTCGTTTCTTTTTCCTTTTTTACTTTTGGACCTTTTTGGGTAAAAATATTTGGGATAGTGAAACTAACTTCACAAATTTAACATTTCAAAAAAATGCACAAATTTAATATTTTAAATATTGCATATTCGGTTAATATATTCTAATTTAAAAGAAAAGCTTATTTTACTTTTTATTAAATAATTTATTTACTTAATCAATATTAATTTACCAAAACAAAATATTCTTTAATATTACTCAATCAATCTGTTAAATTTTATTAATTTATGAAAAAATATATAATTTATTATTTTTTAATAAATATATAATTTTTTATAATAAGTTTTTTTAAAAAAAATTATAATACACATATTGAAAAAATAAATAGAGTACATTAATTATAATAATAATTTACTATATTATTTTTATTAATAATTCATTAAAAACATAAATTATATATTGTAAGTCATTAACTATAAGGGATATTTAAAAAATTATATTTAATTTTTTTAAATTTTATAAAATATTTTTAAAAAAAAGTAATTATTATAAAAAGAAAAGAATAATTTACTACTCACTTCGTCTCGTAAAGATAGGTCACCTTTCTATTTTCGTTTGTCCCAATATATAGACTTGTTTCTTTTTTTAGATTGATAGTTAGAGGACATTAGACCTAATTACTCTTATTTATTTTACTTTTAAGTAGGTTATTACAACTATTTTTTTGATTAATCATTTAATTCTACTAATTGAATTACTTGAACAATACTCAAAATATTTAAAATTGTACGCTACTTTTCAAATAAAAATCATAGTGAAAAAATGAGTTTTATTTTATCTTATAACTGAAGCTTTTTTAAAGTTGGTTATGAAAATTGCAATAGATATTAGTGGAATGATTTCATTCATTGGTTATTGGGCAAAATCTATGGCGGTTCCTGATATTTGGCGATATCTCTCAGCCGGTCTTTACACTTTGAAAATTCTCTGCTCCGGTCCCTGATCCTTAACTCCGTCTGTTTTTTTAACATGCCATGCCATTTTTGCTGATGTGACAACATTGACCAGTAAAAATCCAATTTTTATTCCAAAATTACCCTTTGGTGGTTGTTTAAATTGAAAAGTTCAAGGAGTCGATCAAACTATTGTCTAACTAAGTCCTTGTTAAATTTTATTATTGTCTATATCGATCCCTATGTAATTATATTATTATCCTTTTAGGTCCCTCTTAGATTAACAAAACATACGCATGTTAGGGTTCTTGCTCTGTTGGAAAATCTGTTGTAAGGATCATTTTGATCAATAAACATGCCCCTTCCACCAACAACAAGAATTATGAGCCAATTCCTTTTCAACCCACAAATTTACAAATCAAACCCACAAATTTTTCTCAATCAAAATCAATCTATGATGCATCAATTGAACCCACCACAAATTCTGCTCACCACAATTGAAACCCCAATTTCCAAATTGCAAATCCTCAATTCCACCCAAAAACCCATCATTCTCCACTACCACCTCACTCACATTCCCAACGGTATACCCCACATTCCTCACAAGCTTCAATCTCCCATACCCTCCATTG
>CAODLS010727228.1:0-17873 GCA_948243855.1 Flueggea neowawraea
CATTCCCTCTCTCACCAACAACAAACTCAGTAGACCCACCACCAATATCCACAACCAACACTCTTTTATCAAAGACAGGGAAGAATTGAAGCACACCCAGATACACATACCTGCCCTCCTCTTCACCAGTCAAGACAACAACTTTCAGACCAGTGCTCTCACTGACAGCCTCCTGGAACTGAATTCTGTTGTCTGCCTCCCTCACAGCTGACGTGGCAACGCAAAAGGTGCGGTGAGGAGGGATGTGGTTGGAGTTGATTATGGAGGCGAATCTTTTGAGGGATTTGAGAGCTTTAAGAGTGGAGCTTGTGGAGATGGAAGTGGAGGAGTCTCTGCCAAGACAAACTGGGTCTTTGGAATGTTCAAGAGTGGTGAATTTGCCTGATGATGGGTCTGCGTGAACTATTAACATCTTGAACGAGTTTGTTCCCATATCTATGGAGGCATAAAGATTGTTGCTTGATGGGTTCATTGCTTCTTCTTTTTTTTCCCCCAATCTACTTGTTTTTCGTTCAAGTTTTCTGTTGTGTTAATTTGTTGCTCGTCGTCATGAAGAGAGGGATGAACATGGAAGTTATATTTGAGACAGGAAACGGCTTGTCGGTTGATTAACTTCTTAACTAACTGAGCTAAGTATCATAGCTATGAATTAATTAAATGCTTTAGTCTATTTGTTTGTGTTAAATTAACTGGTAGATTGTAAATTTGGTTGATGAAAGTAGATAGAGAAATACTATTTTGAGAATTAAGGTTATGTTTAGTTGAAAAAATAGTTTTTTAATTCTTGTTTGGTGTTTTGTTTCTAGTTTCTCTGAAAATTGAAAATATTTAGAAAATATGTTTGTTAATTAAAAAAAATTAAAACAAATTTTTCATCTCTGTTTCTAATTTTTTTAAAAACAATGAATTTTTTTTTCAACTAAAAAACCCTTACTATTTTTTGATCGGAATTTGAGAATTTAAATGAATGAATAGTAATATCCAATTTCAATATGTTGTTAAGTATATGTGAATAGTTTTAACTCGAAAATACTTAAAATTTTATGCTGATTTGTCCCTTAATCATATTGAATTAATTCTTAGGTGAATTTTACCAAAGATTATTTATTTTTGATTTAGCAATTAATATATTGAAACTGAGTAGATTTTATTTGCAAAAATTGTAAGTCATAAACTTTTAGTCTATAATCGTTTGAAAATTGAAATGGTTTTTTTAGACTTTTTCATTGATGTAAGAACCCATCTATGATAAATGGAGTATCGACTTTTAGAATGTTTCGTTTAATTATAAATTAACGATACTTGACTTAACTTTTGTTTTTTAGACTTGAAAAGTATAGAACAGTCAAAGTATTCAAAAACTGAAAACAACAGTATTGCACTTTACATTTTCAATGAAGTCTTTATTTTTTTTTTTTTTGACGAAATATAAGTCTTTATTTGAACTACCCCAATTTGTAATATACATTATATACTAGTTTGACAATTCAGGAAAAGCAACAACTGTTGAACTGTACTGGTAAGAACAAGACTTGAAAAAGAACTAAAGAAAGAACACAAAGCTTCCAAGAATTTTCCTGATGAGGGAATTTTCCGGGAAAAGGCATTGTTTGTTCAAGGATTTTTTCCAGAAAACACGTTTGAGCTTCACCAGCCGGAAAGCACAGTCTGTAAGTCCTCTCCGACCAATCACTTGACTGAACATTGCTATTGAGTATTGACCATAAAATGTGAGAATGCTGGGGCCAATTAAAGAAGGAAAAGAGAAGAAAGAATAATCGAAAAGAACATTTATTCTTAAAAAGAAAGCACCGTGTAATGATCCTTTACAGTGTGTCTGCCATGGATAGCGACATACACAGCTTAGAGGAACCAAAGAATCAGGAATATGCTCCTACGATTCAACGTTTCAGGTTGAATTCTTGTTCAATGTTAATTAGTGGTATATATTTAGTATTCTAGTACAGTTTATTGTATTATTTTCGAAGGGAGCGAATGTTATCTGCACAGCTCTTTTAAGGTTATTTTCTTTTAAATGACAAAATGTTCAGATTTTTCGTTTGTTTTATTGTTAACGTTCGGTTGACTAATTTTCATTCACTTTAAGAAACATGAGAATAATGATAATATTTTAGAATGAATCTTTTATAGAGCAAACTCGAAAAACAAAATCCAGTTAGTCTACTTAAATAATCTAATCAAATGGTAATCTACTAATGAGTATTGCGCTAAATTTAATGCACAAATAAAATGCATCCAACATCAATCAAACATAGAATACTCGAATCCTTATATTAAATGTGTCTTATAGTTCGCTCGTGTTAGATTAGTCATATTACACAATTTTAAGACTTTCACTTAAAAAACAAAAAAAAAAGGTCTCGTTTAGACTTAGTAGTTAGGATACACATCAAATAATTATACTAAAAAAGAAAAACTTATAATGTTTGGTCGAAGAAAAGCATAAAATAAAAGGAACTTAAATTTATTTTGAGAGTTACATATTCGAAGAAGGATTTGAAACTTACTTCTAAGTTCAATCACTTGAATCAAACAAGACCTCAAACCCTCTAAACTACGTAAACTTAAGATTCACTCACGTGCGTGACTTTATCTATCTACGCAAGTTTTTTTTTTTATAGTTAGCTATCTACGTGAGTTAAGTTCTTGAATTGGATTCAAGATTCAAATTCAACAACCACAGAAAAGACGGTGTAATTCAATTGAATTGAAGAATTGAAAAGTTTTCAAGTATGAACACATACGCATGTGTTGATGCTATGGGTTAATTGGACAGAAGCAAACAGGGTCTACTTCAAATGCCGTCACTTAAACCAAACCGCGTTACCAAGAAACCTCTTTAACATTATTGTAACTTCCACCAACCTTCTTCAAACTCGTCTACCTTATCCCTCTCGCCTCAATCCACCGTGTTTTCTCTCTATAATCACATTCCACATACCTCTTTTTACTAAAATGTTGCCTAAGTTTTATTGTATTTTAACTTATAATAAAGTATTTATTAACATAAATTCCATATTAGCAGATTAAATAGATTATGTAATATAAAATTAAAGAGAATAATGTATATTTTAAATTACATTTAGAGCAGTGCTAGACAACACCGGTTAGGGTTTAGGGGTAGTTTATTATATATATTAGGCAAAACATAATTGAAGTCCTTCAACTTGTATGTGTAAACTATTAAGTTCCTCTCTCCCATCACTATTCACTCTTCCTCCCTCTCATTCAAGCATGACCTTCAAAATGCCATTATTGCAATCCATAAAGCTAGTTTCTTCTAAATATCAAATGGTGGTCTCAAAATGAAATCATAATTGATGACAACTGATTCTAAATACATCTTGAACTACCATTATTTCAATTTATTTTCTGTTGAAACCTCAAAACCATAAAAACAAAATAATCCAACCCACAAATTGAAACCAATTTTCTAAATTGTGCTCTGGCTTGAAATGAGGAGAACTAGATTGATCGAATAGAACATGAAAATGAGATCCATCCCTCTAAATATGTTAGGTGCAGTTCGACTCTTAGGCGGTGACATCCTAATTGGGTTGTGACATACATACATACATACATACATACATACTTCAGCCAACTGAAACAAAATCATTACAAATTCAGTTTCTATATGCATTTAACCGGTATTCAAAATGTTTTGGAAACTATTTAAAATAAAGCATCCGATATCGGTTGAATACCACTTGAATACTATTTGGATACCAAAATAACATCATTTGGGTTTGGTTGAAAATCCATTGAGTACTATTTTCACACTAAAATAACATTTCATGTATCTGATTGGAAATCAAAATAATAACATTTCATAGACTTGATTTAATACCAAAATAATAATATTAGGATACCATTGAATACTGTTTTAATACTATATAGATAATAAAGCAACATTCTATGAATTTGATTAAATAACGATTGAAAACTGATTGAGAACTAAAATATTGAAAGCTTATTAAACCCACAAATGCAAATTCATGCATAAAAACTCCAAATGAATACCGAATAACATTCTATAAGTAGAATGCCAAATGAATATCGACTAAAAACCAGTTGAATACTATTTAAAACAGATTGAATTCCATTGGTGAATTGATTGAAAACCAAAAAATTGAAAATCGATTGAAACTAAAAATACAAATACATGTATATAATAGTCAAGTGAATACCTAGAATATCAAATGAATAACATTTGAATACCAATTAAATATTGATTAAAAACTAATTAGAAACTAAAATCAAAATCAATAAAATAAAATACCCAAATAAAAATGTTTCAAAAACCAAGTAGAAATTGAACCATCTACACCACCAATTGAAAACTAGCTTATGTGATTATCCGGTTTACTACTACACGGAGGATAAAACACTAGTTCGTTTTGTCGTTGGTTTTGGCAGTAACTTTTGTTTCTTTTATTAAATGAAATTTTGCATGTGAGAATTGTAAGAGTAACTTCTTTGTCTTTCACGTTATGAGTATATTGCATGCCAGTTGAATTCAATTATGACAATGTCTATTTATGTAACATTTATGTGATTGTAATTGTTTTTTCCTTAAAACATGTTTATATAATGTGGTTGCAATGTTGTCAACGAATGTACGTTTGAATAGAATGTAATAGGCATAATGGACGAGAATGACTAACTACTGCGGTTTAAAAATTGAAGGACCAATTTGTAAATTAATCCAACTTTTAGGGACTAACAATTTAATTATTCAGTATTCATAATTTCAATTTTGTCCTTCTTATAGTATATTATAAAATTATTTATGTGGCACACATTCTGTGCCAAGTAGCATTTCCGTTACATTAAATATATGAATTATATTGTTTACATAATAATGTTGTATTTACTTATTTTTATGATATTTAACTGAAACTGGGTAAGGTTTTATGTGGTTAAGCGATTTAGGAGAAAGTAGTCGTGTTTCACAACTAATGCCACTAATAGCTCAGACATGAATATGGTGATTTTGTAATTATGTAATTGTGTAGCACAATTTAAATCGATATATCAATTTTAAATAATTTAACCGTTAAAAATATATAAAGCATACAATTTTAAAAGCACCATAACCGGTGCCCTAATAGCTCCGGTGGCAGAGCGGTGTAGTTTGGTTGTGAAACGCACCGAAAACCACTTATCTGGACGGGTCTTAAGATTTTGTGGATGAAAAAGCCTCCCTCTCTGTTTTTTCAAGCTTTTTTTACGATAAAGACTAGACCTTGAATATGTCATCAATAAATACCATCAATCTCAAATTTTAAGCTGATTAGAATATCATTATGAATTTATTAGTACAAATCTATGTCTTTGATATGTGATTATGGGTTAATATTAATGGTCTGTTTGAGAGAAACATGAATATGTTGAATATTGGTGTCTATCACCACTAAGGGCCATTATAGAGCTATACAAATTACTTTTTTCTTGACAAAAGGTTTCGAGTTTTATTAAAAATGGTGATAAATTTAAATTATTTGAATATCAAAAAAAAATATGAATATCTGATGGTTTAATAAAAAAAATATCGGTAGCTGTTCGATTGAGAAAAAAGCTCCTTTACATGTCGCGCGTACTACTAGTACTACTTGTCTCAATCATTACGCGGTTAGTTCGTTGAGCCTTAAGATTTCAACGTCCATGGCATCTACAACTCCAAACTTTTTAAATTTCTTTTTAAAAATGTAGTTTATAAATCCTAGGTTTCTCTTTCAGATACTTCCTAAGAATCCAACACATAATAACCAGAAACTGTCATTGCGTGTCTGAATTTTATATGCTCGTTTTTTTAACTTGGTCGAATTTTGTTCTTGACTTCAAGTTGTAAAAGAGCGCGTCTTTTGTGGGTGTTTTTGATTTCTCTTGTTCGTAGCTTCCATGTATCTTCCTTCAAATCTTTTTTTAAAAAGTCAATGTCTTGATCTTTTTCTATTTATGTGAAGTAAAGCTGAGTTGTTTTCGTTACGCTTGTCATTTAGAACCAAAAAACAGCAAAACTTCCGGCACTGTATCTGATAAAACTGGTTGCTCTTTTTGTTGATTTTGTTGTGTTTGTAATGGTGGCAAAGAGACCTTTTCATGATGAGGGTTTGAATGGGACTGGTTTTCCTGCTCAGGAAGCCAAGAGGTTCAAGAAGTGAGTCATTTTCTTCTGTTAATTAGGCTTGAACTGAGATTTGAACTTGACCCTTTTAATAACAGAGTGAAATAAGAGTCGGAACTCATTGATATTGTTGTTTTTGAGGACTTATTTTTGTGATTTATTGTGCAGTGCTGTAAAAGATGTTCTGGGTTTGCTTTCTTTGAATGATGTTGTCGCAAAGATGGAACCTTTTCTTCGAGATGTGGTACATATCAATTCCTATCTATCTATGCTTCTAACTACAGTATGGTTTGATTTGAGAAAGCTTGTGATGCTGATTCTGGTGCATTTATGATAAGTACATACTTAGCTAAACTTGTAATTGTGTTGATCTAATAGAACAAGTTGAAACGAGAAATTCAGCTTAGTTAAGTTATTATGAGTAATACGATATGATGCTTTAGTCCTGTAGTCGTTGTAATATGGGTAGCATTCTATGTTAACAAGAAAAAATAGACAAGTTGAAATGACAACCTAAATTAGTTGAGAATTCTTGCTAATGCTTGTTGCTTTAACTTACTGTTTGCTGATTAATTTCAATTAACTGTATTTGGCAATTGGTTATTGGTTTTACTCTGCCTTAAGTTTCATGTTACAGCAATGGTTCAAAGCTGATGCTAAATCATCTTATGCTTGTGTTTTAGGTGCGAGAGGAGGTGGAAGAAACCGTTCAGCCCTGCCTTAAAGGTTCATCAAGGTTGTTCTTTGCTACCACGAGCCAATTTCTGATTTTTATTTATTCTAGTGCTGATCAGCAGTTTGATTGATTATGATTTTGTGTTTATTTCCCTGTAGAGCATCATTTAATCAGGCAGGAACATCTGGCAGAAGAGGTCTGTTGTTGCGCTTCGATAAGAAATTGCCATCAATCATTTTCACCGGGGGCAAGGTAGAGGCCGAGGATGGAAGCCCTATCAAGATTATGCTGCTAGATGCTACTGGGAACCCCATCACATCTGGTGATTTATCTTCAATGAAGATTGAAATATTGGCGCTTGATGGTGATTTTGGTTTTGATGACATGGAAAACTGGAGTGAAAATGAATTCACGGCGAATATCATCCGTGAAAGAGAAGGCAAAAGGCCCCTAATCACTGGGGAACTGAGAGTGACTTTAAAAAATGGAGTTGGCCAATTAGGTGAAATTTCTTTCACGGACAATTCCAGTTGGCAGAGAAGTCGAAAATTCAGGCTGGGAGCACGACCTGTGCAGAAAACTTCTGGTGTAAGGGAAGCTAGAAGTGATGCTTTCGTAGTGAAGGATCATCGCGGAGAGTGTAAGTTCGCATCTATATTATCATAATACTTCAATTTTTCGATTAATCAGTTTCTCCAGTTTGATGGCTGTTGGAACAATTTGTGCTATCTGGTATGAAAATGATGTTAATTTGCTGGTTCGATCAGTGTACAAGAAGCATTACCCTCCAGCCTTGAAAGATGAAGTATGGCGATTGGATAGGATAGCAAAAGATGGAGCATCTCATAGGCGGCTGGCTTCTCGCGGAATTAATTGTGTCGGGGATTTTCTGCGGTTGTATTTCACAGATCCATCTGCGCTTCGAGAGGTAATAAGAGAATTTCGAATCATCAATCAAACTCATCCCGTTCTTTTATCATCATAATTACTAACCTTAAAACTGTTAAAACCATTGGAACTTTGTGACTACAGATGCTTGGAGGTGGAATTTCAAACAGGAATTGGGACACAATTGTTGGTCATGCTGCTACTTGTCGTGTGGATGATGGAAAGTTCTATGCTTTCTATGAAGCTGAACAAAGAGTTGAACTCCTCTTTGATTCCGTTCACCGGGTTGTAGGAGCTATGTTCGATGGCCCGGACTACGAGCGACTGGATGGCCTAAGCCCTTATCAAAAAGTAAGTACTGACCATCACGGTCTGAAAAATTCATTGAGGACTATAAGTTCTAGCATCCCTGGTCTAACATCTCTGCTCAATTAACAGGCTTTGGTTGAAAATGTCAAAAGGAAAGCTTACAAGAGCACGAGCAGCTTCATCCTTGTCGACACTAGTTCTGTTCCGAGGCCCTTGACAAGCCCGCAACTTGAACAGTTTCACTGCACAAACCTGGCTGTGCAGCCACTTGGGTTCCCAGCCGCTGGCCAAGGTATACAAAAGCTGCAGAATTTATATTAATGGCATCTTGTTATTGTTAATGATCAATTAAGCTAGGATTCGTCATCAAAATAATTAGATTTTTCTTGGTTATGTTTAGATATCAGTGCTTTGCTGAATGTGAAGCTATATTTCTGTGCAGGTCAGCCAGGAATGCAGCTTGATTTTTGCAATTCACCCGGTTCCACATCATACACATATGCTGGAGATACAATCAGTAATTTAGGAGTTTCTATTGGACAGAACACTCATCCAATGCAAGTATCATCTCCGGCTCTACGGGGAAGTCTCAAACTCATGGACAATCTTTGTTTTCCTTACATTGGAGAAAGCAGTTGGCCTGCAAGTAGTTCACAGTGGCCAATAGTCACAAGTGGTCTGTTAGCTAATGAAGACAATTCTGAATTTCAGACATCAACCTGGCCTCACACAAGACAAACATGGAGTCCAGGGAACACTGTCATTATCACCTCAAACAATGAAGTTGATTTAGGTATTTTTACTTCTCATCAACCAAGTTTTCATACGTCAGGGATTAGAAGTCCTAGAGCAGGGTGGTGTAAGCTCCGAGCCGCTCTTAATTTAGGTTCAGTTAGGAAAGAAGCTGCTGAAAGAAGATTCTTGCAAAGTCTATGTTTGTAAATTGCTTGATTTTACAGATAACTACTAGCGCTAGAATTATTTTCAGTACTAGGGAATCAAAAGTTCAACTTTCGACAAGTGATCGCAGATTCGATTCTCTGTAGGAGTTAAGGTCTCAATGTTAGAAGTTGCAAGCATCTCAGGATCTTGGAGACAAGTCTTCAAGATACATGAGATTGTAGATTTTAGCTTTGTAGTTATAGCCCTTCAAGTCGTAACTTAACTGTTGTAGCTTATGAAAAGTTTTCTTTATTTTGATCCTCTTGTAAATTGTAAGATGTCATCAAAGGGGATTTCAGTTTGGTACTGCCAAGTTATATAGTGTTGTTGTACTGTACATGTTCCAAGGGTTTTTGTACATCAGTGTTCATTGTCAATGTTTTTGCAATCAAATTTTAAGTTTTCACAATATTACTCTCTAAAACCTTGTTTTCAAGAACAAATTCTTGTGACAGATTGTGAATTATCACTCTTTTGGTTGGATTGGAACCTTTGTATTGATTTGTCTGCAGATGGCAACAAAATTTCAAAGTATTTTTCATACTTGACCATAGACCAATGGTAATAATTAACAAGAATGAACAAACAAAGGTTAGGTCGGGGGAAAAGGTGATTGAGCTCAAACTGAATACATCAGTAGAGGCTGATATTAATAGGTATTTGTGTCAGATCCAACAGTAAATCCAATCATGTATTTGTCATCAACACCACATAATTGGCCGAAAGAGAAAAGAGAAATCCAAGCACTGCACCTACAAAAGGAAAGGACAACATTAACGTCAAGAAATTCACCGACTTTGCAAGAAAATCATCACACCACTCATGAATCAAACTCACCATCATTGGGCTTCTGTTTTGAGAAAGTTTACGTGAATGAATCATGCCTATTTTTTGAAGAGCATTTTCAACATTTCGGGGAATGCAATAGTGCGGCTGATTGGCTAGCGAAACAACGTCATTCTCATCCTCGAGGTTGTCACATTCTGATTAATCCACCCGAGGGCTAAGAGAAATTCTTCTGAAAGATAGCTCAAGTATTGGTTACTAATGGTTAGGTTAGAAGTTCTAATTGAGAGTTATTTTTCTGTTTTGCTTTTTGTTTTACAGTAGTTGTGTTTGTTTTGATTATCCTTCTTATTGTGTAACACGGTATTCTTCCGTCATAAATGAATGAATTAAATTAGATACTACCTTCTTTTTAAAAAAAAAAATCATTCAATTTCTTTTATTAATATAGAAAACATTTTTAAATTAGGTTATGACAAAAATTAATTTTTACCAGTGCGATTTCAGTCCTTTGATTTCCTTTGGAAGAAACAATATTTAGTGTATCTTTAGTATATAGTGTTTTATATGTATTTTTTTTAAATTGTGATTTACTTATTCAAAAGAAATTATCCGTTATATATTACTATATGATATTTTCCTTCTACTTTACAAATTATTTGGTATTGAACTAGCCTAATTAACTTGAAAACCATTCATGGAGTGCCAGGTGCTTTAGAGTTTAGTCAATGGTTCTTATTTTACCATGTATTTGTTTGTTTTAAACTAACAATGTCTTGATTACTTAATGGAATCTAGTCCATGATTAGTGCTTCTTTCTTTCTACTCTTGTTCATAACCACACAACACTAGTGCAAAAGGTACTCTCTTTCTCCTTTTATATTCTACCAAAAAATATTAATCATTTTTCTTCTTAAATTTTATATTGTACTACTTAAATATATCATTTTTATTGAAAAATGAGTTTATCTATTCAAATCATATGTTAGCAGTAACAAATTTAGGAGAAGAATGCCCTTAAATACACAGATTTGACCTTGAATTTGTTACTTTAATTAGTCAATAATCAATACAATTCACAGATTGTTTAACAAACTGAACTCGAACATCATATGAGTTATTAGATTAATTGAAAAATCATCGAAAATTAATTTAAAAGCTCATCAAATGTTCAACAATAACATTCGGTGACAAGAACTGATGAACTACAAAAATCAGTGAATATATATAAGATAGTACGCAACAACATGTGGTATCTAGAAACAGCTAATCAGTGAATATCATCACTACACATGTATGATCTCCTAATCATTTCGAAGAGTTAATTATGTAATACGTCTCAAATGAAATTAAGATTTTGACAACATAAACCTTAGGTTAGTAATTAGATGGATGCCATATTTTCAAATTTCAATTTTGTCATATGCCATTTTTTAAAATATGATCTTAAAAATATCATATTCATTCAAATAAAAATAAAATTTTCACTCATTGTTTCAATTTTGTTTTTTTTTTTCTCTCTCACCATTTCTCTCTCTTCTTCCACACTTTCGTTTCTCTCTCTGCTCTACCCTCCCAAACCATCCTTTTCTCTCCAACTTTACTATCTCAAACCCTAGTTCTCTCTCCTCTCTCAGCCTCACCTCCGCCGCTTTTTGTCTCGTCTTCCGTCCGCTCTTTCTTCGCTGCTTGAACTCTTTCTTCTCTTGCTCTTTCTTCGCTGCTTGAACTCTTTCTTCTCTTCCTCGTCGTTCTCTTTAGATTTGGTCTCCTTCAAGATGGTTTCTCTTCCTCTCATCTCTCTCTTCCACTGTCGGTCCTCGTCGCTCTCTTCCTCCATCGCATCTCGTCGTTTGTCTCTCTCTCATCCACGATCGCACCTCGTCGCTCGTGTCTCTCTCTTCCTCTCGTTGCTCTCTCTTTCCTCTCGTTGCTCTCTGTCATCGTTGCTCATCGAGATAGTTGCTGCGGTGAGGGGAAAGCTCATAACATAAGCCAACCGCGGTAGGGAGGAGAGGAATGTTAGGGGCGGATCCTAGTTGCTACACTAATTGCTAAATTACAAAATTGTCTCGCTTAATTTTAATTTTTTTCAAATTTGTTGTATTCAATAAAAAATATTGTATAAAAAATTATTTACTTTTTGAAATTGTTGGTTAGACTTAAAAGTTATTGTATACAATGTGTTTTTTTTTGTGTGTTGTCTAAATATTTTTGGTAGACTATTGGAGACCTCCGTAGATATTTAGAGACTTTTCGTATGTTTTTCGAGACCTATGTAAATTTTGGAGACTTTTAGACACTAAATTAATTATCATTAAATAAATTAAAATATGTAACTATATATATATATAGAGAGAGAGAGAGCTTAATTTAAAAAAGTATTACACATAAAATTTGTTGAATCATTTTTTTTTGTAAAAAAATTGTGCGAATTGAACACTTTTGGAGATCTTCTGAATTAAAACAAACTTCTTATAAAAAATCGAAAAACTCATTTTCAAATACTTTTAAAGACCTTTTAAAGACTTTTAGAGACCTTTAGAAACTTCTTTTTAGAAACTTTTAGAGATCTCCTAAGAAATTATATAATTTTTTTTACTGAAGTTCATTTTTCCTTGAAAAACAATTTTTTTTTGAAAAATATAGAAATTTCTTGCTAATTGACATTTTTTAAATGAATTTTATTTTTTAACATTTTTCAAAATTGGTATTGTTGAAAGATATTTCTCAAAATCAGTATTTCATTTTAATATAAAAGTCTAATTCCTCCCATTTCTAATCTAAGACCCATGTTGCTCTTCTCTTGCCTTAATTTTTATCAAATCCCTTTTTTTGTGATAATTATTTTCTAAGATATATATTTGAAAATTGAAAAAAATTTATGAAAATGTTTCTTCATATGGTCATGCTATACTGGCTTTGATAAATCACGCAACAAATAGATAATAAATAGTTGGAAAAAAATTCCGAACAATCTCGCGACTCTTCAACCAGTTCCATGTTAAAAACTACGACACTACTTAGGAGACACGCCATGTTAGGAGACGCGTATGCACGTGCAACAACAGCAATGGCAAAGTAGGTAAATACTTTCAATTCCAGTGTCAGTAACAACAATTCCTTAAAAATATCTAGCCACCCCAAAAATCATCAGACCGAAATCTCTCGAAGTTTCTTTCTTTACATAACAGATACTTACCACTTGCTGACTCTCTCTTCCCCCGGAAGATATTTTCTCTCCCTCCTTCCCTCCTTCTCCTTCTCTCTCTTTTCTCATTAAAAGGCCAAATCAACGCTTGCATTCATCAAACACCAACCTCAAAACCACTCTCTTCTGTCTCTATGTTGATGCGTGGAGAGATCGTCTTGTAGTAGCAGCCCCCGCGATTCACCCTGGTCTGTTTTGACGGTTACGGAGGAGGCTGCGGCGGTTGTGGTGGTGGCACTAGTGGATTAGTTATGGATCGGGAAGGAGGAGCCACTAGCGGATCTTGTTATTACTCTGTTCTCGGGGTTCGCAGGGACGCCTCCTTCTCTGATGTTCGCTCTGCCTATCGCAAACTCGCCATGGTACATAAAACACAATTTACTAAAAGAAAACCAATTAAATCGAATTTGTTTTGTTAATTTAGATTAATTGGATTGCTTTTTTGTGTTGTTGAAGAAATGGCATCCTGATAAGTGGGCCCGGAATCCGGGGGTGGCTGGGGAGGCGAAACGGCGGTTTCAGCAAATTCAAGAAGCCTACTCCGGTAACTGCCTCTGTTTTTTGGGTTAATTAACTAGTTAACGGTTCGGTTAGATTAGATTATATGAGATCACCGGTTTTGTATCTGTGTCGCACACCGGCACTGACTGCCGTTAGTCCTCCGTTTTGGTTTCTTACAGTTCTTTCTGACCAATCCAAGAGGTCAATGTACGATGCTGGTCTCTACGATCCTCTCGACGAAGAAGATGAAGTCTGTATTTTGATGATTATAGAACGACATCGTTTTGTTTTTTTATTTAATTTGCTTATTTTTATGCGCTGAAAAATTCTAATTTTTGTGAATTGCTTACATGCCCCTGAGAATCTACAAATTTTCCGAACAGGACTTTTGTGACTTCATGCAAGAGATGATCTCCATGATGAACAATGTGAAAGACGAGGTCTGTTTGTATTTCCCTTCCTATCCCTGGACCTTTGTGCATGCGACTGGATTTCTGTGGATTGAATTGTATTTTTCATGTGGTGAACAGGGAGATAGCTTTGAAGATCTTCAGAGGATGTTCGTGGAAATGGTTGGTGGAGATGGCTCCTTGTTTGACCTCAAGGATGATCCAGCGGATACGAAGAGGCCACGTAGCACCACCACCACCGGATATAAAGGTAACTCGGAGAAGCGCAGTGCTTTTCGCTGCTGATGCGCGGTACCGGATCACAAACAGAAGAATCTTTCTTATTTGTTTATTCCGTCGTTTTGGAAAAATATCTAACCGGGGTTGGTATGGATTTGGAGTTAATCTGCGGGCTAGTTTAGGTAATTCAGCTTTAATTTAGGTGTAATTCACTTTATGCTACTTTTATTTAAAGTTGAAAATGGTGATGTTAATGATGACATATGGTTGTGAAATGATGTAGGCGCAACTGTGATTTCAATGAGATCTCTCTTTTATTTTTGGGTAAATTGTCCCCTGTTATCCAACTTTACAGTGTTTTTCTTCAATTTATAATCCAGAGGAATAATTGGTGTTCAAATTTTATTTTTGGGTAAATTGAGTAGATTTTGATAAAATAATAGATTGTATAATAAAAATATAAAGAGATCGATTAATACTTATTTTTAATTCAATGGATTATTTTGTTTAAGTTATATATGATTACATGCAATTGTGACATAATAATGCGTGTTGTGCGTATTAATCGTGTTGTGTCGAAATTGTATTATAATCATCGTGTTAATCATGTGTCGAAATTGTATTATAATGATTGTGTAATTGTAAGTTGGAGTTAAATTAATAGTAAGAGAAGGCGAGGTAGTGGGATGGTTATTGTGTTGGTAATGTGGTTGAGTATGGGAAAGACATGGACCAATGCATGAGAAGGACTCAGACACTTGTTCTGCATGTTACGCTTAACATCTATAAACCCTGGATATGTCGCAACCCAGACCACAAACTGTGTTGGCTTTTATTGCCTTTGTGCAGTTTCTGTGGACGGTTGTGTCGTCAACTGGGCTAGGCGCATGTTCGCCACATATCAAGCCTCTGCGCTTCTTCTCCTCTTCTGTTTCTTCGGATATTTCTTAACAATATTTTTTAAATATGCTTGAAAAATTACCGAATGTGTATTTTTATTTGAAAAAAATGAAATCAAGAACTTTGGATTGATCTACAATGTCTGTGGGATTTAGTTGGAACTGCTGTATCAGTTTTGTTTGTGTCAGTTAGTAGTTCATAATGAAGGAGGCTTCTAGTTCGTGCAAGTTGCAACCAACCTTTTATGGGAGATTTGTCTGCCACATCTTTGTTTTCTTGTTAATTTCAATTCTTTATTGAAGTGTTCTTGTTTATTCAAAACTCTACTGGCGTCAATTATCCATCATCAAAGTTTTTGCTAAATTTTGCATGTTGGGTTTCTGTTTTGTGGTGACATTTTCAAGATCTTCTCCATTGGGATATCGAAACGTCTCTCCGTTGAGTTGGAATCCACAATTACAATATTTGCAATTTTAATAATAGTTAAGAAAAGATTGGAAGGTTTTGGTGTTGAATTATAATTTAATCACTAAATTAACAAAAAATGTCGAAATAGGAGGATGATCTTGTACTGAATTGGAAGAGGAACAGGTACTTGTTTTGATTGTTATTCACTGGTTGACTGCACCGATAGAATTCAATCTTTGCTTCGTGTCTTTTATACGGTTCATAGATTTGAGTTTTTTACGCATCTTCTGAGTTGATAAGCCGAAATTTATGATCGATATGTCAACATTAAGTTTGCAATGTTAATGTGTTTACGAGTACATCAAAGATGTCTGTTTTAATTAAATTTTGTAAACCATATAAATGGTGAAAATAGAGATAATAACACGTTTTTTAGATATAAATTTGGTAAATTGTATAAAACATACGTATTTTACCATTAGATAGACGATATCAATTAATTTTTTTGTAAGTTGAGATTTACCCTAGCCACATTTTGCAATGTTCAAGTTTACTTGTTCAAAAAGTTTTGAGTTCATTCTTGAACTTGTTTCGAATCATATTTTATGTTCAAGTTTAATTTATTTAAAATTTGACGAATTCGAACTTGACTTATTACAAGTTTGTTTAGTTTTTTATTCTCATTTGATTTAATTAATTTTAATTTAAGTTGTTGATAAACTTGTTTAACTGTGAAATAAGTTAAAACTTGTTTAAATTATTTCAACTGTGACTCTATCGAACACTCCGTAACAGGAAGGAGTCTACATAGTCACGCCCAACAGGGGTTGCTACAATTAGTCACTTCCATTTACTTTTTGGCTATAATTTTTTTTTAATAAGTAAAATTTAATTTGATTACCTATTTAATAAAGACAAATTCTCTTAATATTGTAACTACAACAATGTTTATAAGCCTATTATTAAACTTGTGTATGAATCCACTATAAAGTATGCTCAAGATTTATTACCGAGTTTGTTTGTGAGCTCTCAAGTTCAATTTTAAACCATTAATAACTTGGTTTACCTATATATTGAACTTGTTCAAAATTGAATCGTCTAGATATTATTCCATGTTTTGCTGTTGTCTCTTATGGCCATCTCAGTGAGCAGAAATGTCTACTCTACTCGGACTGGACTCATGTTGGATTGCGGAAGCCTGAGCTTGGGAACTTGCTACTTCTAACCATGCTGCTACTGAACCTTAGCCCATACGCCTACCCATCTTTCCTTGTTAACAATACTATTCCAATAATTATTTGTTTCCTTCAATGGAGAAACTAACACTTTAGCTGTGTTACGCATAGTTATTAAAATTTTAATTATTTATATAAAAATAATATTAATTTTAAAAAATTAAAATTAAATATGGTAAATTGTAATCTTTATATTTTTAAGAAATATTCATTTTTAATTTTACTGTATATAACAAAAAGTTCAAATAAAATTTTATGTTGAGTATAAAAAAATAAAATGTTTTAAAAAAATATTATAAATTTTTTCAAACTACGAAACTAAAACTAATTAATATTTAGTAAATTTAGATTTTTTTTTTCTAAATTTGGTAATTCTACATATTTTCTTTATTTGAATGTTTAATTATAATTTCTATCTCGAAAGTCTATAATCTTAGTTGTCGTACTTTTTTAAGAAACCACCGATGTCAAAATCCATAGCAAATTATTATTTTTCTTCTCAAATAAAAAAAATGAATAAGAATTAGAATAAAAAAATAATTTGATGCTTTTTATTTTAACTCAAAATTAAGTTTGCTATATGATTTAGTGTCACAACTATGAACAAATTACAAAAATTATAAAAATAATGTCACAAAAATTATATAGTTATATTTTTATCAACTTTTTGGTTACAACTAAAATAAATAAATTTAATATTAATGATTTTTTAAAAAAATATATTTGCATGAACCAAAATAACTTAACAAAAAAACTTTAGTCATTCATTTTCCAATATGAATATCAACTCCTTAGAAAATAAATTATTTTCATGAGTAATTTATATATTGTTATACTCAATATAAAAATAAAATAGATTTCTAACAATAATAAAAAGTAAATAGTGCAATTTCTCTTCAAATTTTCTTTGTCAAATTTTTAAGTATAAACGAAGAAAACTAATATTCGATATATACAAGATCTTTTCATTGTGAATAATAGAACAAATTTCAAATAATAAAATGTAGATGACTCAATTTATTTTCTAATTTTCTTTGTCAATTTTCTAAGTATAAACTAAGAACATTTATTTCTTTATATAAAAGTATTTTTATTATACAAAATAGAAAAAAATATATGATTTTTCTTACTAATTTTGATATATGAAAGGTCTTCATTGTAAATAAATAGAATAAATTTATAATAATAAGATGTAGATAGTGCGATTTCTCTTCTAATTCTCTTTGTCAAATTTTTAAGT
>CAODLS010727251.1:0-15525 GCA_948243855.1 Flueggea neowawraea
ATATTTATCCAAGAATTAATTATCTTCAAGATTCAAATCCCAATGAAATTCGATACTGGTATGATTTTGGAGCACTCAACTCCATTTATCTATCTACTCCTGATTTTAAAGAGATATCTTTATTACCACAATGGATAATAGAGGGTGTTAGAGATTGTTATCTCAATAATCCTACTATGACTCCAAAAGATACACTGGTTCTTAAATTCTTATCTGCAGGACCAGATTACCATAAAGATGAAAGATACCCAGCTTACCATTTTATTCAAATGGGTAAAGCTGAAACCTTTTCGATAGCTGTAACACAACAGCATAAAGAATTTAATAAATATTCAGATAAAGATATCCATTATAGACGTGCAATTGGCATAATGATAGTTCTTCAAGGACTAGAAGCATGTTTCAATAAGGGCTTTAGGACCTATGGAGGAAAGAAAATTCATTCTTCTATAATGACTAGCCCAGCAAAGATAGCCCCAATGGCTGCACAGAACTTTGTAAGAACAAAGATTAAGCTTCTTGAACAAGGCATCATCAGATCCAGCCCAGAGGCCCAATCAAAGATTTGTCAGTTCAGACAACACCCTAAAGATACTTGTCCTTCCTGTTCCTTGCCAAAATTAATAATTGAAGGCAGAAAAAATGTAAAAGATATCGACATCAATGATGATTGAAAAGATGTAAAGTTATCAGACAGCTGGAAGAAAAGATAGGCAATCATGGCCTAACAAGACAAAGATCGCCTAATAAGACAAAGATGGATGAAATAGTGACAAAGACAGATAAAAGAAGACAAAGGTGGCGCAGATATTGGCCGACAAAGCAAAAGTTGATATGACATAAAGATATCAATTATTGTACAGCTATGTAATAGTTTAGTTTAATTTGAAATCCGGATTTAAAATCCGAGTGTAAAAATTTTCTATATATAGCTAGTTTAGACGAAGGTCTAGGTATCGGAAAAACATCAAGAGTTAGACTCAGAAAACCTTAGAACCTTCTTGTAAGAAAACCAAACACCAATATGCTTGTAAGATATTCTACTATGGAATAAACAGTTTGTTTTCTTATACCTCTGTTCAATTTACTATACATGAGTGAGATGAGTGAGTAAATCTCTCCAATAAACTTTCATCCTATATTCCCTACGCCTTAAGGTAGGAAATGAAATAAGGCTGTGCTGGATAGTGTTGAAGGGGTGCCAAAAGGGAAGTTACCTTGCAAACCGTTGTAAGGTTGGGACTGCGACGTCCACTAAAAGTCTCTCAGAATACCCGATACTATTTCGGTCAAACCGGAGTATAGGTATGGAAGAGTGTTTGATCCTTTTACTTAATTGTTTTACTTGTTTATAGTTTAAATTGTATCAAGGTATAAGAAGATTTAAAAACATGAATTCTGTAGAAAAATTTGGACATTATTTGTCATTACTAGATATGACTATTAAAGATAAAATGAATGAAATAATTGAAGAAATAGATGATCAAAATTAATGCTGAGACACATAATAATTTAGAATTTAGTTCACCAGATTTTGCTAGAAAAATACTTTTTATGATAAAAATGAAAGATTACTTAACTCTGATAAAAAATAGTTCTTTCGATACAAAAACTATACTTAGACATATAAATAGTGAATATATCCCAAATCAAGATAATTCTTAATAAAATTGATACTCTTTTTAAAATTTTTCCTTTTTCCGCCGACCAAATATATATATATATATATACACCATATAGTATACACACTATATATATAGTATATTTTTCGAAATTCGTTTTACCAAAACGTTTGCATCCATATCATACAACATGCATTCAGACAATATATACATATATTTAAGGATTCATAGCACGAGACCAATATCAATATCCATATAGCAGTGTGGACTCCGCCACCTGACTGCTCAATAAACGTGTGTATCTAACCGGATACATGGTCATCCCATTACCCCGATAACTAGGACCTTGACAAAACATTGGTATACCAAAGGCTACGTACCCTATAGCCGGGTGTCCCCATATTCTGTGTGATATATACATAGTATTTCACATACAATCATGCAATATCTTTTCCTTTATTCAATTATTTACAAAATACTCTTGTATATATATATCTATATATACTTTATTTTTCATATTAAAACGTTGGTTAATAATAATCATACACCCAGATTATTAATTAACCCAATAATTATTAGTCCATATTTTATGTCATAGCAAGACATATAAAAAATAACATACTTAATTTTGAAGACACAACATATGTGTATGAAGTTGATATTTTACTCACCTGGTATCCAAAGCTGTGGATCTAGTCAAATATCACTCGTGAGTGGCTGCTCCTGCTGGCAGATAAACTGAGCTGGACATATACAGATATAACAAATATCAATATGTGGTACGGTGGCGATACCGATGCATGTATGTGAATGCATATGCTGACCCTCAAGTCACTGAACATATACGTTGGGAATGAATCCATCATCCTCGACCAAAAATATACCATATACGTAAAATTACAGTTTGATCCCTGACTAGTGTAAAATTACGTGTTAGTCCCCGAGACTCGACAAATTATAAAACAATCCCCAATGACTGCTAGGGTTACTGACTAGACATTCATAAGTCAAAATCACTAAATTCTAGACCTAACTCTCAGAAATCGCGAATTAGCCTAATTTCTCAAAATTACAAAAATATTTCCAAGTTTTCCAAAATTACAATTCTATTTCTCAACTTTTCAAAATTTCAAATCTATATCCCAAAGTTTAGAATTTACAAATCTACGCCAGAACTTTTCCGAATTTACAAAACTATAGAAAACCTAGTTTTATTCCCAAAAATACCTAACTTCCGATTCAACCGATGAATCTCCAAACCAATCATGTATTCCGACCCTAATCGACTTCCTGAACACGAATCTAATCTCAGATTCAACAGAAAAACATCAATTCATGCTCAAATCATCAAAACCCGAACCAAACCCTAAGTTCACAAAAAACTGATCAAATCACTTGATTCAAAGCTTGAATCAAGTTCATACAATTCCCCTCTAACATATTCTAATATCCTCTAACATCCATTCATCACAAATCATTCAAAAATTGAAACCCATTTCAAATTCGGACAAAATGCATTTTCATGAATCAATGCATGAAAATGAGTTATAAATGAAGAAAGAATGTTGATCTTACCTTAGAAATGGATCAGGAATGCTGGGGAACCAAGATGAGAACGTTTCAGGCCGATTGAGAGAAGTTTCAAGTGAAAAATAACGAAAAACTTCGAGTTACGAACGTTTTAAGAGCTGCAGATCAAAACATACCGTTTCGACATTTTCAAAGACAACGTACGTCATACTCAATGACAACGTACGTTGTGATGGCGCATAACGTACGTCATGAAGCATCCAGTAGCCTCGGATCCGAAGAAATACAACCCAACGTACGTCTTACCATGGCAACGTACGTTGATCATCCTTGTATCCCAGATAACGTACGCCGTATCTCTACAACGTACGCCATGATATTTTTCAGATAACACACGTCTTCCTCACTCGACAACATACGTCATACGCACGTTATTTACTATCAAATCACATACTCGACATATCACGTTTTCCAAGGCGCATCGGACCTCCCTCGGGATTCGACGCCACCTAATCCCCAAAAATACGTCCTATTTTCCTCAAGATCAAATCAGACTTAGCCAAAAAGCTATAGTATTCATTGACAGAAATGAGCAGAATATTACAGTTTTAGTCCCGGAAGTTGTCCCGATATATTATGACTATTTTTTTATAAATATTTGACACTATAATAAACTTTGTTTTAAATTAAAAAATATAAAAAACATAAAAATTAATATTGAAGCTCTCATAAGATTTTTTTTCATATTTGTTTATTTTTTCATAAAGAAAGTGAATATTGACCAAAATATTGAATATCTTAATAAGTACTGTCACATGTTGAAATGTCAAATGTCAGATTATTATGAAAGTGTATTCATTCAAAAATCAAAAAAATGAATAAAATATTCAGAAATACATCAACACGTGGTCAAACAATTATTGACCGCACTTTGACCAAATTATTTAAGCCAATGAGAAAGAGTATATCTGGAGTACAACCCGAGTATAGAGTACAATTGGAGTATATGTAGAGTAAAACCAGAGTACAGAGTAGTTTTATGAAGGCTTTATTGAGTATCAAAGAATGAGTACATGTGGAGTACAACCCGAGTACATATAGTGTTAATGAATGCTCTTTTGACTAGTATAACCGAGTACATATGGAGAACAACTCAAATACAATTAGTATAACAACAAAACTGAAACTCTTTTGACTAGTATAACCGAGTACATGTAGAGTACAACATGACAAACAACAAAAAAGAACAAAAATACACAACAAAACACCAATAAAATATAGTACAAAACCAAACCTTTTGTTATTAGAGTACAAAATGAGTACATGTGGAGTAAAAAGTAAAAAAAAAAAAGAATAAACCATAAATACTAGAACAAAATGAGTACATTAAGAGTACAAGATTGATTTTCTCTTTCTTCCCGTCTTTATTTTCTTCCTTCTTTTCTGTTGTGTTATTTCATTCTATTCAACTTTGATATTGTTTGGACTTTTCTCAAATAATTGGGGATTGATTATGTAATTTAGTAAAAGTTTTAAGTTGTTGAAAAAACTTCATAGTAGTCCTTCTTCTTCCATGGCTGGTAGACCCTAGCAGCAGCTCTTCTCATTCATCTTTCATCGCCCTTGTCACGTCAAAGACTCTCTCTTTCTCTCTCTATCTATCGTTGCATCGCTTTATCTCTCTCTCACACTGTCACCCAATCTCTCTTTCTTTCTCTCATCGTTTGCATCTCAGTCTCTCCCTCACTCTCATTCGCTTCATGTCAGAGGATGGAGTGAAACAGAGGAAGATCAGAAGAAGGTCGACTGGAAGATGAAAGAGGGGGAGAGAGAAAAGAGAAGGCGAAACAGAAAGGGAGAACAACACGAGTACAAAACCGAGTACAAAATAATAAAATGAGACAAAATGAATCAAGTTATTTAACACTTATTAGTTACATCAACAAAATCTCTACAAAAAGGGAGTACAACAAGAGTACGAATATAGTAAATAATGAAAGACTTATTAATGACACCAACAAATTCTCTACAAAAAATGAGTACAACAAGAGTACAGAATGAAAAAATGAGCATAAAATATAAGCATATTTTTTTATGACTTAAGCACAACATGAGTACATTCACTAAAAAATGATCACATAATGAGTACAATACGAGTATATTCACTAAAATCAAGAACTAATTTAATGAATTTTGGTCCTTTTTGTTGGGTTATCTCATTGCATTCAATTTTTAATTCCTTAAATTTATTCAAATATTGGTCTTTTTGTTGGGGATGTAGCTGTGGTCCTGGAAAATGAATTTTTATATGAGTACAGAACGAGTACAAAACCAAAATTTTAAAACTCAGTCAACTTTGGTCCTTTTGTTGGGGTGCTGCCACTGCCCTTATCTCCACCCTGACCACACCTCTCTATCCCGCTCTCACTCCCGTAGCAACTATCTACCTAGATCTCTCACTCTCTATCGATTGTCCTCGCGTCGTCATCTCTCTTCAGATCTATTATAATCACATCATGTTTGTTTAATTTTGTCAACAAAGAAGAGAATCAAGGAGGGGTAGGACCGAGGAGGAGGATCAGAGTAGATCGGGGAGAAAAGAGAGAGAAAGGAAAGTCAGAGATGGGAAAGGAAAAAAGAAGGAAGGAGAGAGAAGGAGGAAAGAGAAGGAATAGAGGGAGGTGGAGGAGTAAAGCAAGGAGGTGGAGGAGTAGAGCAAGGAGGAGGAGGAGAGGGAGGAGGAGAAAAAGATGGTGGCAAAGACGATCCGGAAAAATAGGGAGAGTGACCGTAGAAAAAGAGTGAGGGGAGGAGAGATGGAGGAGAGAAAGAGAAAAACTGTAAAAAGAAAATAATCTAAGCAGTGTTGTATATTATTGTATATTAGAAAACATAATTGATTAGTTGTATTTGTGAAACCAAATTAAGAAAAAAGGGCATAGGGTGTCATTTCCTCGCTCTCCCTATATATATTTTAAAATTTTAACATCAAAAATTTATTATAATTTCACAATTGACTTTTTTTAAATTTTAATCAAATTCTTGTATCTCCTACAATCTCTAAGTATCTCCTACATTTTCTAACCTTTCTACTGTTGAATCTCTGCTTGCTTCCTCTCTACATTACCTAGGAGTAGAAAAACAAAGAAAACCTTATAGCTAGGTATGACTCTATTTTATAAATTTTTCTTCGTGATTACTATATTCACTACGTTTATCATTTGATCTTCAAGTTTACACAATATCATGTAAATACCTGTGGATTCGTGGCTTGCGCATCTCTTTTCAATTTAGGGTTATTGTAATCGTTTTTCCATTTATTTATTTTTTATTAAACTAAAAACCCACTACAAAATTATTAAACCACATTCCAAACACAATATGGTTTCAAACCTTACTCTCCACCACTTAACCAAAACTCACCTTACTTTAATAAACTCTCATACAAAAGCCGTTAAAATTTAAACAAGTTGATAAATAATGTTTAAATTTACTAGAAAATTTATCATCATCAGTATTTCGTTAGTCTCCTCGCTACATATATAATTTTACTACCATATTATTATCGTGTCAGCATTTAAAAGAAAAATTTAACAAAATAATGAATTTGATAAATATTGAAAAATAATTATACATATTGTGCATTAGTTTTTTTTATTTTGTAAAAATATTGTGATTTTTTAATTGGTAAAATATTGTGATTTACATCATGTATAAAATTAATAGTCTTGTTTTATAACAACTGACACCATCTGTAAAAAGTGTTGCTCTTAGACCTTTTAGCACCACTTAGACAAGATTAAATATCGCTTACAAACATTTTTCTCTCTACACCTTTTGACACGGTTTTAAAGATAAAATTGTGTACATAACAAACAAATTCAAAATAGATAATATGGTCGTTTACATATTCATTTGTTTGTACTTGTTTACTTCTTTGTATGTTATTTATATGGTGTTTATATGTTATTATGTTGAAAACAACATATAAATAAGGTATCAACAACAAATCAACAACATATAAAAATTTAAATTTGTTTATTTATTATTTTGAACATATAAAACACATATAAATAACATATAAACAAGACATCAGTAGTATATAGCAACATTCAAATAATATATAAACTAAAAACAACATATAAACAACATACCAATAATATACAAACAACATAGTCTGTTCGTACGAAAATAACCTTGTCTATACGGATAAACTACATGTCCGTATATCTGAAAAATGATGTGCGTGCGGAAAAAATTTGGAATATACATCTATAATAAATAAAAGTGGGTCGTACGAAATAAATATTGAAAATTTTTGTTGGTGAACCGCGTTATTACCATTGACCACTGGACAATATTGTAATAGGGAAGGCCTAGTCATCGTGAAGAGTTCATCTCCAAAACAAGCTTTTGGTGCAACTGGGCCAGTTCAGTGAATTGACTTTTATTCTGAACTGACCAGTCATGTTCAAAATTGACTTGTGAGAAACCCAATGTTTACTTCGGCCTATGCAGAAAGACCCATACACACAACATGACAGAGACACCAAACCACAAGTCAAAGACCCATTAAAGAATGCACGTGTGGATTGTGGCTCTGGAGTTCAGTGGATGTTTTGGACCACATTGCACTTGTTCAAAAGGGCCATTTTTAAATACAAACGATCCACATTTTTAATTTACGAATTTTGCTGTTTTTAATATTTTAAATAAAATTTTTAAAATTATAATTTAATAATTTTTTTATAAATTATAGATTTATGGAGTTATTTATATATTATTTAAAATTTATTTAGAATATATTCATTTTGTAATATTGTTTAAAATTTATTTATATGTTATTTATATGTTAAAAATAATATATAAATAAAATATCACCAACATATAAATAATATACAAATAATAAATTAATAGCATATAGATTACAAATTTGTTTATATATTATTTTTAAATATATAAAAAATATATAAATAAGATATCAATGATATATAAATAATATTTAAATAATATATAAATAAGAAACAATATATAAACAAGATGCATTGAGTTTGAAAATATAAAAAAATATCAACAACACATAAACAAGATTCTGTGAATTTAAAAATACATATCCGTGAATTTAAAAAGACACGCGTGTACAGAAAAAATATTATAAAATATATTTATAATACAAATAATTTGTTCGTACGAAATAAATATTACAGACTTTTCTAGGTGAACCACACAATTACCACTGATCAAAACGTATGGGAAATGTTCAGACAAAATCACACTTCTATATAAAATTAAAATGCCAATTCTAAGAAATGTCACCACTAATTTTTAAATATAAAAAATCTCACTAAATTTAAAACTTATATTAAAAATACCAATTTTTTTAGAATTTGTGAGAAATTGAGATACTCTACGAAAAATTGAAAAATTGAGTTTTCAAAAAAAATAAAAAAATTTAAATTTTCTAGAATGTGCACAATAGTGTACACAAAAATATAGAAATGGAGTCTCAAGTTGGCTTCTTGTCTGATTCAGAACCACTCAAAAACCAATAACATGACCAATTGAGAATAAATTTCCCCACCAGCTGTCTCTGTGACATAGTCCCTGAGATGGGTTGGACTAGCATTTCTTTCTCTTTATGTAAGCAAAAGACAAACAAGTACTTGTTTGGACAATTCAATGAAGCCCCTTTTTGTTTTCCAGGCAATAGTAAGGATTTTAGAGCCATTGAATTCCCTAAAAATTAATCGAATGGAAATAGACTGTAATACGAAAAAACTTTTGTAGAAACAAACCTAAACATCTCTTATTTAATTTCAAAATTCAGTTCTTCTTGTTACCAGAAGAAACCTAATCCGTAATCTTATATTTTGAGAAGGATTTCAATATGGAAAATGAAAAATCTTAAAAACGGGAATACAATGCAATCGTGGACTAAATTGTTCCGTTACTTTTTTTCATTAGTTGGATGATGTTAAGCTCAATTCTCAAGCATTGGTTTCATGTGTGGCTCTCTTTTCTTATCCCAACTTTCTTACTATATATAATGCACGTGCACAGTGTCGCTCCACTCTCTTCTATTAGTCCAATCAAAACTTCTATTTTTCTGCATAAAACATACATGGAAACCAACATGCCACAACAAGAAAATGAGTTATTGCAAGAATACCCACGTTGGCGTGCACTAAAGCTACCACCATTGTTCCAAACTGATGCAGTTCAAGAACTGCACGCAACGATTCAAAACGAGTGGGATTTGCTCAGAAGATCAGCATGTCAGACTGCAGCAGGTAGAGCTTTGTGGAAACATGTAGTTCGTGACCCACTGGCAGACTTGTTAGCTGGTGAAACATACCTTAAAAACCTTCATGAGAAGATCAAGAATGACTTGAATAACAATGCCAGGGAGATTTCTGGAGTCATTCTCGCTGTTCGGACCCTTTGGTTTGATTCAAAACTTGAAGATGCTATTAGTTCCTTTGGAAGAGGTGACTCACAGGTTGTTCTGCTCGGTGCAGGTTGGTGATCACTGATTCACTGAAATCTGAATTTGTCTTCTTTTTTGTGTCCAATGTTGTAGTGATTGGAATGGATTTATAGCTTGAAGTTATGTATTTGTTTGATCAATATTTGAGATATAGTGCCATGTCATAATTTGCATAGAGTTGTGGGGCTAATTGTCCCAAAATGTTCTGTTTCTTACATTCTGCATATGTTGAGAACCAGTCTGATAAATGCAGATTTTGAAAATCAGTCTGATATGCCTCAGTCATTACAAACATTCACTAATTGTGTTCTATTCAAGGTGACATTCCATTTTCTTTCTCGATTTTCGTCATCTGAAAACAGAACATCAGTAATAGATGTCATTAGTTCTCGGATGAAACTGAATTCACTACCAATTTCGGTTTGAACGCAGTAATCATTTTTTGGTCTGTGTGTATTAGGAATGGATACAAGGGCATACCGGCTAAGCTGCTTGAAGGAGAGCAATGTATTTGAAGTAGATTTTCCTGAAGTGTTAGAAGCAAAAGCCACTTTACTAGAAGCAGCAATGCAATCAATAGACGACCAAAATCCTCCAAGAATGACAGCAAAAACATTGAAAAGAGTAGCGGCCGATATCAGAAACAATGATTGGATTGAAAAACTCAAGGCATCAGGATTAGTAGCAGAGAAAAATACGGTATGGGTGCTAGAAGGTATCCTGTACTACCTCCCACATTCCCAAGCAATGCAAGTTCTAGAGATCATCGCTGACAAATGCACGCTCGCACGCACTGTTTTATTGACAGATTTTATGAACAAACCATCCACTACCATGGGCAGTTCCATCTTCCATTTCTACAGCGATTGGCCTGATCATTTACTACCGTCTTTAGGATTTTCACAGGTAAAACTGTCACAGATTGGGGACCCTGATGCTCATTTCGGGTTGATGGATGATCCATCAAATCTTTTCAACAAACTCAGGAGCTTGCCTAGGTCAATGCAAACTCATCCTGATGATGGAACACCCTGTTGCAGATTGTATTTGGTGCAGGCTTCTGGTTTACCAAATCAGACTAATTGATAGGAATTATAACTATTAGGATCATTGTTACTAGTTGTATCTCAAAGAAAATATATATACAAATGCATTTCAGTAGGTTTATCGTCTAGATTCTACTTAACTAAGATATTCATGAACATATTCTTTGTAGCATAAACAAGATTTTCTCCTCCATGCTTAAATTTCAGGATGAGGAAAGATGCATCCACCTTGAGTTATGATGTTAACCTGGATCTGGAGTGATACTTTTGGTTCAAGGAATCTTGAATTAAATTAAAAAACTAAGGCTATGTTTAGCTTAAAAATCAGTTTTTTGTTTTTCATTTTTTGTTTTCTGTTTTGTTTTTATTTTCTAAAAATGGAAAACATTTAGAAAATATGTTTTCCAATAAAAAAAAATTTAACAATTTTTCCATTTCTCTATTTCTGTTTTCTAGTTTTATAAAAAAACAATAACAAAAATTTCACAACTAAACAACCCTTAAATTTTATTTTAATTTATGAGTTTTTATAAATTTAAATTAAACTAATAAAACCAGAAGATAGCTCAATCTAATACCTAATATGTAATTCCGACAAAAGACGTGTAGTACTTTGTTGTTGAAAGTCGAGATTTCCAAACAGTTTTAAGTTACTTTGGTTTTAATTTGAAGGTGACGGTTTTGATAATTAGTGGATGCATTGAGAGATTAATGAAACTTTTTCTGAATTTGCATTCAAGTCCTTTAAATTATTTATCAAAAAGTTCAGAGCAATTGAAGACACTCTGAATGTTTCTAAACTTGCTTGGTGAAATTTTATTGTAATAATTAATCTTATTTCTGCTGCAGCAAAAGAATTTCAATAGCTTAAGTGAAGAAATTCTTGGCTCTATATCTCGGCCAATTTGATGGTTTCAATGAAGTTTTGAAAAATCAAAAATCTATTTGATGAGGACAATTGGTTCCGTAGATCAGTTCCAGAATGAGAAAATAGCATGGCAAATTTAAGAGATCAAACCCATGTTCCCTTCGTAAAATAGAAATAAATAAATAAAAACACCAATCTCATGTCCCACATCTTGGTTAATTTATAAAACTACGAATATTAAAATGGTTTTTTCAATTCATTTTAATGCAGTTGTGAAATATCTCAGATTGAGATGAATTACCAAACCAAATTTCAAATTTTAAAATATACAACATCAAATTTAACAAACCAAACTAAAATCTATTCCCTATTTTTAATTATCCAATAACTATTTTAAATTATAAAAACTCGGAAAAATCATGTTTGCGCTATGCGCGGGCCTTAATCTAATTGGCAATGAATTGAGCCAAACAAAAATTAACAAATGTAGGTCTGGAAACCACATGTTTTTTTAGCTGGTATACAATGTATTTTCTATACTACTCTTAATCCCTTTTCTTTGAACTCACTACATCAAGTCATGGGTGTAGAGTTAGAGACCAACTCAACCACCATCTTTTGCGTGTACATCTCATGTTACTATTACATTAGTTTACAATATTAACTAGTAATGACACTGATGTAGTATTTGAGTGAAATTAGGCGGATTTGACATATATATATTTTTGAATTGTTTTAGGTTACTGATGTTCTTTTATTTTTTGAAAGCAGAGGAATTATAGTTAGGTATTATTAATATAATATACAGGAAAAACTACAATAAAACTGCAAAGTAAAATTTATGTTAGTATAAAATTAATGGGAACATTGATGAGGAGACCAAATTTCAATTCAGCAAGAAAGAGGAGTCACTGAATAGAGCCAAATAAATTGCAATATAAAATTATTGAAATCAGTCTGACCATTTTGAAGTCTCTGATCTTCCGGGCAACTCGGCAATGGGTTGTAGTAGAAACTTGACCATTTTGAGATGTTTAAATTTAAAAATATCACCCTGTGGGCACGAAGAAGGGAAGAAACAAAGCTTGTGGAAATGGTATGCAGTAAAGAGCTGCACTGATAGTATGGAGTGGTTATTCTATCGAGCACTGATCTTATATGCATCACAAAAATATAAAAACAATTGAGTAATAAACGATTGTTCATGCACACTATTGCTGCGCGCATTCATGTATATTGTTTAAAAACCTTTACATTTTTTGCATCATCTTAATCATAACATATATAAAACGAGAAAAATACTTTTTTTAAATTACTATATCCTTACTTATTTTTTCTAATTACAAATATAGCCTTTTTTTATTTTAATAACATATATAAATGTACGGATTTGAAAAATTCAATTGAAAATGACCAAACCCTGTTGGTCAATGTATGAACTAAGACCGTGTACCGAGACAAATTGGTAAGTCCAATTGAGTTGAGAATGAAATGGGCCCATAAGGCCGTTAGGCCCACGAGCCCGATTGAGGCTTATATAAAGGAGCCTTGCTCCTTCCATTCTCACAACTCCGACAACACACATAGAGATAGAGAGGTTCAGCCTCCTGTCCCGAGTCCTGCACAGATCATGTGTGACATCTAGACTGCGAAACAGCCAAGCACTCCCGTTGACATTTCAATCGTGGTTTGTTCGCAAGACCAACATAAAACTGGTCCTGCTTCGTTGCTAGCTTCCGCTGGAATCGAGGTTAGTAAGTCAAAACTATTTATTATATTGTTTATTAGTTAAACCGGTATAATATTCCTTCATTAGTATCAAAGCCAACATGAATTTTTCAAATATATTTCGAAAATATTGTTGGTCTTTGTCTAGGATGCCTACTGTGGTTTTTTGGTATATGACTTTCTATCTCGAATATCATTTTTGGTTCGAATTCGTCCAGAGTCGATATCTGAAAGTTGGAGTTTCAAAATTCTGACAAAATATTTGAGATCATAGATCTTGAAAACATTACCTGCCAAAATTTTGTAGCAAAATTCCATCGAAAAGGTCGTCAAATTGACGAAAATTCGATCGAAAAATACTGAGTGATGATACCCAAATGAATTTATTCATCTGATAAGAAATGATGACATGGCACATTTCTATTGGTTACGCGCGGATCACTCGGATAGTGACACGTGGCAGCGATAGAAGGATCAAGAAGGATTCGGAAAAGACACATGTACCAATCAATTTCGCCACGTGGCACACGGTCAAACGGTCAAAGCTGACTGCACAAAACGTGGACGAATTATATATCGACACGTGGCTTTGCGCAGTCGAGACAAATGGCTTCCTGTAATGTCGACGCATGGACGTATATGGCGTCAACACATGGCAGCATGTTACTTCAACACGTGGCGTCACCTGAATGCAACACGTGGCATGTTGGCTGGTCCGACACGTCATCACATTTAACCATTGATATGATGACACAAGGCATATGTGCCACGTGTCAGACAGTCATCGTGACACGTGGCGTATGTATCTGTCAACTTGGATCATTAAGAAAGTGACATGTGGCCGATTTAGATTTTGACACTTGTCTTATCGACATGTGTCACCACGCGACTGCGACACTTGGCGGCACCGTGCAACCGGGCGTGTAGCTCGTGGATGCGTGTGGGAGTAAACTGGAAGGCTCGTATGGGCGCGTGACACATGTACCGACCACTATTTTTCTTTTTTTGGCAAAAATATTTTTTGGATTTTTCTGGAATTTGTGGTATATTTTTCACAATTTTTTAAGTTCTTGAACTATTTTTTCCCAATTTATTGGGGTATAAATAATGCTAAAAAATTGTGAGAAATTGTATTTTTCTGCCAAGAATTATTTTAAAAAATAGTTTTCAAAATTATTATTATTAAAACATGCAAATGTGGTTCTTATTTAGATAATTGAAATTAGATTTCAATTATTTGAAAAATACGCTAGTACGTATATACCTATTTTATTTGTAATTTATTACAAATATACGATTGAGGTAAAATCACGTTGCATTGAACATAGTGCAAATTAAGGAAGAATTTACATGGCTCCCAAAAGAGAGTATTTTGGGACGGTGGTGGTCGTAAAGGAGATTTGATTGTGCATTAAGTGTACAATGGTGATGAAGGTTCATTTGTTTCATAAAAGATTATGATACTCATCACCGGTATTGATTAAACTATTGGTCTATACTAGAATTTCATAAAAACATGATTCCCCAAGTGTTGAAGAAAATACACTTAGAGATTTTGAAATTGGTACGTTCAAGATCACCATGATCGCAAAAAGAGAGATCGTGAGAAGTGGGAGATCCACTTTAAGGTCGTATGATTTATAGAATTTTTGATAAGTTGGTACAACTACTTATGAATTCTATTTTAACACTTTGGGAAAGGTCCATTGTGTATCTAATTGGCAGACATGTGTTTAATATTATATTGGTGTAGTATTATTCTTTGGGGATATTAGCATTATTTATTTGTTAATGTTGTACAATGTTAATGTATGTATGTTAACATTGAGATAGATTGTTTGGATTATATGTTTGTTTAATAAATGAAGATGTTTTCATTTATTGTTTTGGTTTATTATTGTGCTAATTTACCTTAATTTTATGCAATATTTTATATGTTGAATATATTGTCCAATTATTGAGTTTGTCTAAATAATTGAGATGATCAACATGGATTCCCCTAAGTCAAGTGAACTTTAAAAGTGAATCCAAACAGTCATTGTGTATTGTCTATAAAATTAAATATAGTAAGGTTAATTGTTAAAATCGAGATGGTAAATGTGCACCTAGTGTACATTTCAATTCAAAGCGTAATAAGAGACTATGCTAGTTTAATTTTTGATTGGATGGTAAATATATGTGTATTGCAATGAATTACTTGTGTGTAATTATGTCTTGTTATTATTTATCAAAGTTATTTGTGTG